>JARQZK010000025.1:320000-380000 GCA_030704885.1 Cynegetis impunctata
TCAAATCTTAACAGATAAACAGAATGGTTTTAGGAGGGGAAAAAGTACGGTACGTGCAGTCTATCAATCTTTAATAGAAATCATAAAATCATTAAATGACAAAAAGGAAACTGTAGCACTGTGCTTGGACCTCTCCAAAGCATTTGACTCAGTGGACCATAAAATATTAGCTGAAAAGCTTGGCATATATGGAATAGGTGGGGTGTCGTTGAGTCTGATAAAAGCATATCTTCAAAACAGAAAACAACAAGTAGTAGAGATGGACGAGCGTGGAGTGCTCACCAAGTCTGGTTCTTTGAATGTGCTGAGAGGAGTACCACAGGGCTCCATTCTGGGTCCCCTCCTGTACATCCTTTATGTCAATGAACTACCAAGTATTATATCTCAGAATGTAGTACTCTATGCTGACGATACCTCACTTATTATAAGTGAAAGAACAAAGGATGAATGTAAATTAAGGATGAGTGAAAGTATGAATGAACTTGAAGATTGGTTTGTTAAAAATAATCTGCTGCTCAATATAGGTAAAACCCAATTTGTGAATTTCAGTAGGAATGGCACGGGTGATTTAAGCCTAGAATATAAAAACAAAACATTGATAGCAAGCAGCTCGGTGTCTTTTTTGGGAGTGACAATTGATAGTAGACTAGACTGGAGAGAACATACAGAAAGACTATGCACATCTCTAGCCAAGTACAGCTATGCACTAAAGGTACTGTCTGGTAATGTAAATGAAGAGGCTGCCATGATGGCATTTCATGCGTTTGTGCAGTCTAGAATCTCTTACGGGATAATATTCTGGGGAAGCACATCTCACGCAAATAGAGTCTTAATTTTGCAGAAGAGATGTCTGAGGAATGTTTATGGTATGTGTCCTAGGGATAGTTGCAGGCCTGTGTTTGTTAGAAAAAAGGTTTTGACAGTTGTGAGCTTGTACATACTGGAATCGTGTTTATTTATCAAAAAGAACTCAGACTTGCTTTCGGATGGTGTATCGAATCATAACTATAATACCAGAAATAGATATGATCTCCAGGCACCATTAAGCAAATTCAAATATTTACAAAATAATGTGGAATTTTCTATCAGGAAAATTTGGAATAAATTACCAAACCTGACACGAAATCTGCCCCTTGTCCAATTTAAAAGATATCTTAAATCCTTCCTGACCTCCAGAGCATATTACACATTGAATGAATATCTTGAAGATGTGATAACTTAGTGTGTGATATTTATGTCTATGTTTGTGTGTTTTATATATCTTTGTATGTTTTGTTTTGTATTTATTTCATATATTTGTATTCTTGTTTTTACTTTATTATAAACTATTGACGTGTTCTACATCCATCTTTGGATATTATATAGAACAAATAAATAAATATCTATCTATCTATCTATCTATATATATATATATATTTATTTATTTATCTTTATTCACGGGGCAAGCCCCATACATTAAAAATTACAATGTGTTTATGGCTAGAAGCCTACAAAAATATAAACTTGATTACATAAAAAAATATTAAGTTATTCAATTCATTCAAATTTTAACAATGATTTTGATAAATTTTTTATTTTGTACAACGAAAGTGTGTTTGGATCAAACCAGTCTACGATTTCATTACATAACATAAATATTCTATCAATAATTCTCTCTTTACCTCCCCGACGACAATTGTTAGGTTGAAAATCATAAACATTATGACGAAGGTTGCGGGGGGGTACATAAAAATTAAATTGACTCAATATTTCAGGTACATCAATTAAATTGACCAAAATTTTATACCCAAAGATCACATCAGCTCTATCCATAGCTGATTCAAAATTTGAGATTTGAAATCTCTGATAAAGGGGAACTAAATTGTGATCTGTAAACGGAATTCTCATTCCAGTTCTATACCCTGCATACCTAATAAATACTCTATTGAGAGATTCTAACCTTTTTATCTCTCCCTTATCTTTGGGTCTCCAAATAGGAGAAGCATACATAACTGTTGAATACACAAAGGAGAAATAATGTTTTCTAAATGTTTCAATGTTGTTAAACTTATTCGTAAACCTCTTAAGAAAATAGATTTTCTTTTGACCTTTTAGAAAAGTAAATTCGTAGTGCTGCTTAAAAGATAATTTGTCATCAAAAATTACACCTAAATCTTTCGTAAAATTCACTTGATTTGTAAGTTCATTACTAAGAGAATATGGAAGAAGCCAAATAGATCGTGATCTACCAAACCTAATGTGGAAGCATTTATTTACGTTGATATTCAATCCATTAGCTACAAACCAATTATTAAAGCTATTTATGTCATATTGCAATTTATCCATATCCTCGTAGGAGGTGATTTCTCTAAAAAAATCTTTGCATCATCAGCGAACAACAAAATTTTACTGTACAGGATTTGATCTATCACATCATTAATAAAAATGAGGAAGAATAAAGGGGCCAAATGAGTCCCCTGTCCTACTCCCGAAATAACAATGATTGAAAAAGAGTAGACATTCCCGATTTTTACTATTTGTTTTATATCATGAAGATAAGATGAAACCCATCGAAGGAGACTACCACTCATGCCATAGGCATATAGTTTTCGGAGTAAAAGTTCCAGATTGACTAGATCAAACGCTCTCGAAAGATCTGTATAAATAGAATCTACCACATAGCCAGAGTTTAGTTGCTTTACTAAAAATTCATGATAAACTGTTAAATTTGTAACAGTTGATCTGCCATCAATGAAACCATGTTGTTGCGGAACTATGAATCTCCGAAAATAACCGAAAATTTTGTGGTAGACAACAAAATCAAGCAGTTTAGCAAATACATTATATTTATTTACAGGTCTGTAATTATTTATGTCCGCATTATCCCCACCTTTAGGTAAAGGAATAATATACGAAATTTTCCATGCGTCCGGGTAAGTCCCAAGAGCTAATGAAGCATTAAACAGTTTGGTTAACCAGACTATAATTAAATCTGAACATTCTGTTATCAGTTTGGGATGTATGCCATCAGGACCAGGGCTAGAATCTGGTCTTAAATTGTTAATGGCATCTCGAACATCGATCTCAGAGACTTCTAATGCATTTATATTATCACTAATTTCGAATGTGATATTAGTTCCACTTAAATCTAAATTTTTGTATACACTACTAAATTTCTCAGCAAACAAATTAACAACATCTTTAATATTATCAGCGACTCTATCGTCTAAATACATAACTGAGGGATAAGAATTCGAAAAGCTAATGGACTTGGCATATCTGTAAATTTTTTTGGGATCAGAAGAAAGAGATTCTTCCCTACTGTCAATGAACTCTTTTTGATCCCGTGCAATTAAGAATTTGCATCTTCTTCTTTCTTTCTTGAAGAGTTCATAATAAAAAGTGGAATGGTAGGTTTTATAGAGTTTATGAAATTTATTTTTATTAAGTATGGCAATTATTATTAAGTATGGCATTAGAATACCAGTGGGGAAATATTTTAGGTTTAACTAGAAAGAGTGGTACAAATTTATCAATGGTTTCCTTAAATATTTGGTTTGTGTTAAAAACAAACTCACTTAATGCCATCCCATTAACTTCTGCAATGTCAAATGAAATGTTATTTATAGCAGATCTAATCTCTATATATATATATATATATATATATATATATATATATATATATATATATATATATATATATATATATATATATATATATATATATATATATGTTATATCGTATGTTTTCTCGGATGGTGGAATGAATCAGAGTAAGATTCCGGGGTTCAATCCGATTTCGGAAGTATTGTTGGCGCTGAGAAGCACCGTTTGTTTCACGACGTTTCGCCAAAATCTCATTTGGCATTTTCAAGTGCTGCTGTACGTCTGGTGACTCGACGGCAACTACTGTTCGCCTCCGCTTGAGTCCGGGTTTTATTGGCATTGACTGGTCTCGTTTCCTGATTGGCATCAAAAGAAATTCGAGACCCTACAACAACTTTCCACAAAACACCCGATAAAAACCTTGGACGCGAACAAAATAGTATACAACATTTCACAAAGTCATTTATCGGATCATGAAAAGTCAGTCCTAACTAAAGGTTTCAATTATGCCGTAACTCCTAAAATTGTCCCTGTAGAAGACATCATCTCGAATGTGGAAGCAGCCCTAGGCCATATCCCAGAAGAAAACGCTGAACAAATAAGACAAGACGTAACGCGCATACTAAAAACAAATAAAACCCCAGAGCCAAACTTAACACGGGCTGAACATCAAGCACTCATATCCTTAAAGAAAAACGGGGAAATAACCATCTTACCAGCTGATAAAGGCAACGCGACAGTCGTGATGGACACCAAGGACTACCTAAATAAAATGTTAGATATCCTCAAAGATGATTCTTACAAACTGACAAATAGAGACCCAACAATCTACCTAGAGAAAACGACTAAAACAAAAATAAAAGCCGCTAAACTAGAGCCAGAAATCGAAAAATCGATAATACCTAGGGAAAAGTCAAGCAGATGCCCGAAACTATACGGACTGCCAAAAATTCATAAACCTGAGGCCCCTCTCCGACCGATAGTCAGCGCATTCCGATCACCAACACAAAAACTTGAAAAATTCCTAGCCGGTATTATGCAACATACAGTTGAACTCGCCCAATCTTTCGTGAAAAACTCTGAACATCTTACTAGAATGATAAAAGACATTCACCTCGCAGAAAATGACATCTTAGCAAGCTTTGACATAAAATCACTTTACCCAAGTATACCCGTTGAGGAAGCCCTAAACAAAATTTCCAGTAATGAGCGTTTTCCCGATTACGTCATCGGCCTCGCGGAACACTGTCTGAAAAACACTTATTTCATGTTTAACGATAAAATTTACAAGCAAACAGACGGCGCACCCATGGGATCCTCGCTTTCACCAGTTATAGCTAACCTTTTTATGATATATTTCGAAAAAGAGGCTCTACAAAATTCTCCCCTGAAACCCAAATTTTGGAAACGCTATGTTGATGATATTTTCCTAATCTGGCCACACTCTCGGAAAGATCTAGAGAATTTTCTACAGTATCTCAACAGTATACACCAAAAAATCCAGTTTACTCTAGAAATTGAACAAAATAGAAAACTGCCTTTTCTGGACTTACTCCTGACAAGAAATCTGAACGGTACTTTGGGCTTCAGTGTATATCGCAAACCAACACACACTAACAGATACCTGAACGCACAATCCCACCACCATCCTTCACAAAAACAGTCAGTAGTAAACTCATTAATTTCTCGATCTTTTCGACTAACAGAACCAGAAACAAGAGGACAAGAAATCGAACAGATCACAACCGCCTTACGACAAAATGGATATACATACACCGACATCAAAAAGGCCATCAAAAAACAAGAAAATCCAATAAAAACATCAAAAAACAACACCGAAGAATCCAGACAAAAAGCAGTACTTCCATACGTAAAAGGAATTACAGATAAAATTGGAAGAGTTTTGAGGAAAAATAACATAACACCAATATTTAAACCGCAGAAAACAATAGCCAATATACTTGGAAACCCGAAAGACAAAATCGGATTAGAAAACCACGGCGTCTACAGCATACCGTGTGCAGACTGCGGCCAAACATACATAGGACAAACGAACAGAAAAATATCGGCAAGAATACAAGAACATAAAAATAGCGTCAGAAACAAACAAACAACATCAGCCCTGTTTCAACATCATCAAGCAACAGGCCACAGAATCGATTTTGACCGATCAAGAGAAATAGCATCTATAGAAAACTACAGGGTCCGTACCATAAGGGAAGCTCTAGAAATAGAAAAATCAAGACACCTAAACAAACGAGACGATGCTCTAAATATTCCACTGACTTGGAAAATAATTTTAAAAAACACGAAAACGCATAAAACAACACAAGACGTAAAAACAAACATCGAGGAAGAAAGTCGAGAAGTGAGGGGGCGGAGTCCTATGCAACGAACCGGCCAATCAGGAAACGAGACCAGTCAATGCCAATAAAACCCGGACTCAAGCGGAGACGAACAGTAGTTGCCGTCGAGTCACCAGACGTACAGCAGCACTTGAAAATGCCAAATGAGATTTTGGCGAAACGTCGTGAAACAAACGGTGCTTCTCAGCGCCAACAATACTTCCGAAATCGGATTGAACCCCGGAATCTTTCTCTGATATATATATATATATATATATATATATATATATATATATAGATATATATATATATATATATATATATATATATATATATATATATATATATACATACATACATACATACATACATATATAGAGTATCACTTCTAAATCTATTTCAGTGGAGTTATCTATTTGCTTGTTTTCTTTTCAGAAACGCCCCTGCCCCTTTAGAGAAGTTCATCTGCTGTTAGCATGGGGATGAAATCCGTTTCAGATTGTACAACATGTCTTGACCACAGTAACCACCCAAGTCTGATGTACTCTTCTAGCGATCCTTCAGTCAAAACCACCTAAATGGTTATTAGAATTAATGTCGTTTGAATTTGTGTCCGGGGAGCGAAGAATTCACCTACAAATGCAAAGGGAGTACAATAGCCGCTATTTTTCTGCTACCTCTCCTAAAAAGAATTTTTAGAAAATATGACGCGTTCGGGAGACATTTCTTCCTCAACTAGTGCTACTGTCGAAGCAGACGGTAAATTCAGTATGGTTCTAATTAATATTCAATCAATACGCAGAAAAACGGTGGAATTGTATTTGTTTTTGGAGGAGTTAGGGTTTCCCCAAATAGTCGCTATAACAGAACACTGGTTACAAGTTGGTGAACCTGTTTTTATTGAAAAATATTCAACAATTAGCAGATATGACCGCAATAATACAGCGCATGGTGGAACTCTGATTTTGTCCTTGGACGACAACTTTTCATCTGTATCCAAATATGATTTCTTACTGGCTGAGACTATATTTGAATTCTCAATAGTACATAACAAAAACATTGATTTGTTCATTGTTTGCATTTATAGAACGCCCACGTCAAATGTACAACTTTTCCTAGACTACCTTCTTAATTTGCTTGACGCATTGCCTATAAAAAGTAGGAAAATCGTATGCGGCGATTTTAATATTGTCAAGTATATAGCTAATGAGGAAATAATTAATTTAAAAAACATATTCTTCCATTAAATCGAATGGAATAATTCGCGAAGTAAATTTAACATTTGCGGAAAACTCGTCTGCTTCACATCCGGTTTAGAAGCAAGTCATCATTTTCTTTAGATCAATAGTCACGTACGTCAAAAGTATAAATATCGATACAAATTCAATATCAATTCATTCTAATTCTGATCCTGATTCCATTACCAGCTATAGACTTCGAAGATTTGCTCCCGTGGAAAATGACTAGGTAAGATACATTAATCGCAATATTATTATTATTAAATTATTAATTTATTTTCTCTTGATAAACCTGATGATCCAGCTAATTAAATATGGTATTAACAGTTGATTTTATTTTATTTTACCCCCAATTAGCTTTAGGAACCCCAATTTAGGGCGAGGACCACGTTCTCAACGTGACAATATTGACTTTGCTGCTACATGTGCCTCTCGGAGATCTTTGGTGAATATTTTAGAATCATTTTGTCTCACTATGCATGTGGATTCGCCAACTCGAATCACCAAAACTTCTTCTACAATCATAGATTACATTGTTTCTGATTTTATTCCCCTTAATGTCGAACACAGGGTAATCAGTACGGACCTCTCGGACCATGAAGCGGTTCTTGCCAGTTTTGTGATCCCACAGACAGCTCCAAAACAAAACTGTCGAATGGGTCGAATTTATTCTCAAAAAAACTTTAATATGTTTTATAATGCATGTCTGTTTACTGATTGGCGTGGTCTATTTGAAGATACCGACTCTAAATTTTTAGACTTCATTAATAAGATGATAAAGTATTTTGATACAGCATTTCCCCTTCGCAAAATAAAAACTAAGCGTCACAAACCTTGGACAACTAAGGGAATTCGAATTTCATCTAAAAATATGAGATCGCTAATGTATATTAAAAAATTCATAGATAACCCCTCTATATTGAATTACATTAACAACTATAGGGCATTATACCGCAAAATCATTAAATCGGCTAAGCACAACTTCTACAATGTTCGCATCTCACAAGCTTCGAACTCTTCCAGAGAAACATGGTCTATAATAAATGACTTAAGAGATAAAACCCGTTCCTCATGCTATGTTGATCCCAGCCCAGATGAACTGAATAATTACTTCGTGAATGTATGTAAGAATATCAATTCAAATATAGTTCCCAGTTGTGATGCTCTCTCCTTCCTCCTACCATCTAAAAAGATTATGGACAGTTTCTTCCTGAGGCCAGTTGACACACATGAACTGATGCAAACCATAAGCGATATACAAAATAAAGATTCATGTGGAAATGATGGCTTATCCATCAAATTATTTTTAAACATACCTGATACAGCCATCAACATTTTAGTCTCGTTGATTAATGAATCTTTTGAAGTTGGTCTCTTTCCCAATTGTCTGAAAACAGCCATTATTATCCCACTCCATAAGGGTGGAGAAAAAACTAAAACTTGTAACTATAGACCTATTGCTTTATTGCCTGCCTTATCGAAGATAGTTGAAAGGCTCATGAAATGCCGTCTCTTACCCTTCCTTCTCAAACATAATATTCTTACAGCACAACAGTATGGCTTCTTACCCACAAAATGCACTAATGACGCAATGTTTTCGGTTCTTAATGAAGTATATACATCACTCAATGACAAACTGTTCACAACTTCAGTTTTTTGTGACTTCGCAAAGGCCTTTGATTGTGTTAACCATGCAATTTTAGTACGAAAACTTCAGTTTTATGGTATACGTGGGTCTCCTTTAGAATGGTTTAAATCTTACCTAACTAACAGGCAACAAACAGTACGAGCAAATGGTAAGAATTCAATAAATCTACCAATAGACAGTGGGGTACCTCTTTTCATCAACGATATTGTGGACTTGAAAATAAGTGGTAGAATTACTTTGTTTGCTGATGACACCAGTGTAACTTGGAGTAACTCTGATATACAAGCCTTACAGTCAATCATAAGTAATGATTTGATGGCTATTAAGACCTGGTCTGATTCAAATGGACTTTGTTTCAACACAGATAAAACTGTAGTAATGTCTTACAGAGGAACCCTACAACCTGTTACCCTAAACAATAAAACAATTCAAACAGTGAACTCAGCGAAGTTTTTAGGTCTTTATATTGATGAGTCGCTCAAATGGTGTACTCATATAGACAGAATAACAAAAAAATTATCTTCTGCATGTTTCGCCATTAAAACGGTTTCTAGAGAGCTTTCAATTTCTGCTGAGTTGTCGACATACTTTTCTTTATTCGAATCACACCTTCGTTATGGTTTGCCATATTGGGGTTCATGCAGCCTCTTCCACTTTGAGTCTGTTTTCAGATTGCAAAAGAGAGCAGTTCGTTATATGTTCGATCTGAGCAGAAGGACACATTGCGAATTCTACTTTAAAAAATTCAAAATTTTAACCCTTCCTTCACTATTCATATTCGAATCCGTCTGTTTGGTTCGCAAACACATTCATAACTTTTCAGAAAGACCAAATCATAGATATCCCACAAGAAATTCAGATACAGATATTTATTTAATAACGCCCACCTCCGTCTTAGCAAAAAACTCCTTTACCTACAATGCCGGAAAGTTATACAATCATCTACCATTGGAGCTAAAATCCTTGAGTACGTACAAAAAGTTCCGAAGTTCGACTAAGGCTTTTCTTTTGGAGAGACCATTTTACTCAGTAGCAGAATTTTATTCTGTAACTGAATTTCACAATGTAACATAGACCCTTGAGATCCACATTTAGTAGCAACATATATTAATGTTTTGTTTTTTAATGTTTTGTTTTTTTTTATTTTTTTATAATACAATATGTAATATACAAAATTTTATATCTGTATGATAAGTTTAGTTGACAAATATGTTGATTCTTAACATGTTTATACATAATTGACTGATAAATGTTTTTCTATTTTGTTCTTCTATTCAATAGATTCTTGTTTTGTTTAACGATTGAAAGTGTGTTTTGTTTGATTAGTTATCATTGTTAAATTTTATTTTTAATTTTTTATAGGTATGTGCTTTGTCGACAAAATTTTGTAATTTTATAGGACAATAAAGCTGTTTTTCTCTCTCTCTCTCAATTTCTAGTGATAGAATATGATACCTTTGTTTGATTATAATTTTACACATAATAGAATATATGAATTAAAAGAATGTTAAGGCTTACAGTTAGTCTATTGATTTAAACCTTTGATGAAACTATATTCACTCATTATTGAAAAAAATGGATTATTTCTTTACTGAAGCACATTTTTCTCAAATTTTTCTCGTAAACTGAAGAGGTAAAAACTTCCTATACAGAATAATTGAATTGTCAGTCGGACATGGTGAGATACAATATCATGATTTGCAAATAATCAAAGAAACAAATGTAGTGTTTAAATATTCCAGTCTTTGAATGTTTGCTTCATCCAAAAATTTTTATAATGAAAGAAGCTTTTGTTCTAGTGTTTATTATTATGAAGAAGAAAGAGAGTTTGCCAAAATCTGTATTAATATTGGAAATTCTCTTAATGTGGTGAAATATGATCAAGGTTTCTGAAAAAATATTTCTTGGTTACAATAACAACTCCTTCATAATATGAAAAAATTCCTTTGTTGATTTTGTGTGCCCTTCTCAAACACGAAAAATATACAAATGCTGAATTTTCAACACTTGATAATAGGAACCTTCAACAGTCAGAAAATATTGCAGATTCAGTAATTTTAAGTCCCTCAATACAAAACAAAAAAGAACAACGTACATCTAACAAGTGTCATCTAGGTTAAGAAGTAATTTATATTTAAAAATGTGAACAAAGGAAGTATCCTGTCAACAAAAAATTTAATTATAGAGTTTTAATTCCGTATAGCGTTCTTCGCGCTATTTCTGTTGAGGAAGTTGTACTAAAAAATATTTTGCCCCAATGTAGTTTTCCGCTTTATGTTGGGTAATTCAGTGCATTCATGAAAATCCATTATTTTCGCTAAATATCTTACCGGGAGGATGGTCATACCATGAAAGCCTTTCTCTTCTGCTACTTATATAAATAAATATGTCTACCTCGTAACGAGTTCAAACAATTGGATTTCACGTACACTAACTTATTTCTTTTAGCAAATCATTGTATTATATTTCGATTCTGGTAAGCGTTTCTGACGAAAACTTCATTATATATATATATATATATATATATATATATATATATATATATATATATATATATATATATATATATATATATATATATATATATATATATATATATATATCAGTGGCGGCTCGTGAGGTTTTGGTTTGAGGAGGCTACAAGAGGTGTTAAAAAATACACCATAGGCGAAAATTTTTAGGATTTCAAGGTCAACCGCCTTATAATTTAAAGAAAATCAAAGTAAAACAAGCACCCTAAGCTATTAATTTGTTTTCACTTTCGAGTGTCTACCTTGAGACCTACAACTCCTATTTACAATATTCACAAAAACTCTTCTCAGCCAATTAATCAATTCATCTATTCATCAAAGGACCCCGCAAATTTTAAGTGGAAATTGGGTTTCACTCAATGTTTCTGAAATTTTGGGGTTTGATTCTTCAGGGCACGTGGATCAAAAGTCTCAATGGGCAGAAAGCGCCAAAATGCTTTCTTTTTTCTGTACAGTATACTGAATTTGCAAAAAAATTGCAAACATATATATACATAAGTATAAACGCGTGTGTTGTGTGTGTGTGCGTGAGAGAGTGTGTGTGTGTGTGCGCGCGCGTGTGTGGGTGTGGGTGTGCGCGCGTGTGTGTGTGTGAGAGTGAGCGTGTGAGTGCGCGCGCGCGTGTGTGGGTGTGTGTGCGTGTTTGTGTGTGTGTGTGGGTGTACGCGCGCGCGTGTGTGTGGGAGAGTGTGTGTGTGCGGGTGTGTGTTTGTAAGTGTGTGCGGGTGTGTGTGGGTGTACGCGCGGGCGCGCGTTCACCCACACACAGACACACGCACACAAACCCACACACACGCGCGCACACATACACACACACGCGTACATACACATACACCATAACACACACACTCTTTGTCACACACACACACTCTTTCTCACACACACACAAACACGCACACACACCCACACACGCGCGCGCACACACACACTCTCACACACACACGCGCGCGCACACACACACTCTCTCAAACACACACACACACAAACAAAACACACGCGTTTATACTTATGTGTATATATGTTTGCAAATTGTTGAATTTTTTGCAAATTCAGCATACTGTAGAGAAAAAAGAAAGCATTTTGGCGCTTTCTGCCCATTGAGACTTTTGATCCACGTGCTCTGAAGAATCTAACCCCAAAATTTCAGAAACATTGAGTGAAACCCAATTTCCACTTAAAATTTGCGGGGTCCTTTTTTTTTCTTTCACAAAATAGGTACCTACCTACCTACTTAACGAATTTGTTAACAGCTGGTGAGAGCAAATAAAAAGTTATTATATATTTTTGAAGATTAGCGGGATTCTGCGATCTTTAACGTTAGCAAAATGATCTATAATATCCTCATAAAATTTTTTGTCTTTCGCCAAAAGTTTTACCAATTCCTTTTCAATAGACAACAAACTAATATTTTTCAAACGATCCTGGCTCATTGAATTTCCTAAATAAGTTTTCATTCTCTTAAGAGTGGAAAACGAGCGCTCTACGGAAGCCGATGTCACCGGGATAGAAACAATTAGACATCAGAGTTTATAAACTTGGGGTAAATCTTGATTCAAATCATTATCAAAATGGTATTTAATAGTCCTCACATGATTTTCATTTTGCCACAAAATTTCATTGTCATTATAAACAACACACAGTTCACTTTTTATGGCCACCTTATCAAAAAAAGTGTATTTTTTACATAAATTTTCCAAAAGGTTATCTGGAAAATTAGCCGAAAATCCGGTAAACAAATTTTTATTGAGTAAGTCGAAGAAATGCAGTTCTTTCAAATCAGAGAACCTTATTTCTATTTGACCCCTAATAGTATCCAAAATTTCATAAAATATTTGCTTATAGTGAAGCTCCATATCTGCGTAACTGAATTTCTTTCGTTTTGGGCTAAATTGAGTCGTATCATCAGTAGTTTGAAATACAGAAAATAGTTTGTTAAAATAAACTTCTGCACGAAATTCTGAAATTTTTTCCAAAAGAAACTTGAGCCGATTTCGTGAGTAAATTACATCTGAAAACTTGTTCTGTAAGATTTGAAAAACTATTTCTGTTTGTTCAAAAATTAATTTAAAGATGTTTAAAAAATATATAAATTCCTTATCTTGTAAGTAAGATATTAATCCGCGTGCTGTATTTAAAGTTACTTTATCGGTGAAAAATTCCTCACTTTCAACTAGGTATAGAATTAAATCCTCAAATCCTAAGCGGCCCCAAACAGAGACATTTTCACTAGTAAAAAGTAAACACTGCCAACAAAATAATTTATTTTTTACCTGTGATCCGGTTAGGCAAGGATGTCTCTCATAAGTCTTTGTATTAAAACCGCGGTTTTGTTTTCTGTTACGCTGCACCAAATTGTTTAATTCAGGGGTAGGTCGCAATGTTTTTATCAAAACTTTATCCTCATAACTTAGTGCACTAAAGTTATGGGATAACAAATATTCCACTAAGTCACCATTGAAATTTTTGAAATTAACTTCAGTAATCAAACTCATTTTAAAACATTACGCGAGCTGTTTTCGGCGGCCATTAGACACTACGAATTACGATCACACTACGATTCAATCAACGAATTCACTCGATGTCATGTGAAATTCTATAGTTGTGATTGGTCGACATTGTATGAGACTGGAATTTATCGGTGTTGCCATTTACATGTGTTTTGCTTTTCTATTGCAATGAAGTATTCATTCGGAGTATTCGCACCATTGTTTGCTTTTCTGTGGCAGGCATAATGAACGTTGATAATATACCTTTCTAAGCCTTCCGCAACGTTGCCACAAATCTTGAAATGAATGAAATGCAGTAAATGTAAATACCTTCTATCTTAATTAATAAATTATATTATATAATGTAGGTTGAAAGGAAGGTAGGTGCATAAAATAATATGATTTTGATTAATATGAATATGCTGAATGCTGACTATTCAATATAATATATATATTAGTGATACACGGAATATTATTGAGGAGGCTTAGCCTCCTTAGCCTCCTTTGACTAGCCGCCCCTGATATATATATATATATATATATATATATATATATATATATATATATATATATATATATATATATATATATATATATATATATATATATATATATATATATATATATATGTGCAATCATCTAATTAAAATAATTAAATATCCTGGAACGTAGTTTATTTATTAGTCAAGGACTAGTAGTTTTCTTTCATTTTGTATATAAAATCTGTAAGATTTTCGTTTTCTCATTTCGTTGAATATATCCAATTTCTTCAGAAGGGATCTTTTTCATGAAAATATAACAGAGCATTGAAAACAACAATTATTAAGATTACATTATCCTCTCCTTAATTGGAATTAATACACATATTTCAGGAAATGCGCCTTCTTCATATAGAAAATTTGGATATTACAGTTTCCCATCAAAACTTTTTTATGTTTGTTTTCAGGATATTTGAAGATACATAAGTAATTAATTGTTCCATTAATTTCCATAAGACAGAATATAATTTAACGATTTTTTATTCGATGCATAGATATTATATATTCAGAATAATAAACAAATTTTTGTTGTTGAGAAGTTAATTAAAAGTTAGTTAAAAAGGGTTCCATATCTGATGAGATTGCAAGGTTTCTCGACCAATACAGTGAATTTTCGTTTTTGGATAGCAGGAGCATAGAACAACGAAGAGGTCTCCAAAATTTCCAGTCATAAGTAAGACCTCTTTCCAAAATGTCCATTTAAGTAATTTGGGTTGCCTGCCTATACTGGTTACTGAATTATAATTCGGTAGAGTGACCTCTCTCTTTCGGTAGTTATACTGAGAGATATAGTTCCCTATGTTGTTTGAAGCATATATTACTGGATATTTTGAAGTCCTCTTCGCTCTTCTGAGTTCCTGCTACTTCGAAACGAAATTTCAATGTTCGGTCGAGAAATCCAATGGAATTGAATTTTATAAATAACCACTTGCCAACAACAACATCATAAACTTGTTCATTATTCTGAATCTACGCATACAATAAAAAAGCTTTGAATAATAATAATTCGTCGGATGGAAATTAACAAGTTGTTCTTAATTATTTATGTCTCTTCAAATTTCCTGAAAACAAATATAAGGAAGCTTTGGTGGGAGACAGTAATATGGAAATTTTCTATAGGAAAAAAAAAGCCACATCTCCTGAAATATGTTTATGAAGAAGAAAATGTGATCTAAATAGTTTTTTAATTCGCAGTTATTTCATTGATTTCTAACAAAAAGAGCCGTTCGAATGAAATTGAATGTAATAGTCAATGCCAAAAAGGAAAATCTCACAGGTTATACAAAATGCAAGAAAAACGATGCAAGTCTTCACGTAATTCCACGTTAAGTGAGAGCTTTTAGAAAAAATATAAGTAGCAGAAAAGGAGAAAGGTTTTTATGTTATGACCATCCTCATTCGGTAGGATATTTCGCGAAAAGTGCGTACGTTTTTCTATAGTTCGCATTATCACGAGATATAAGCGAAAGTCAGTAGTTTTTCCTGCATTTAACTGTATTTTTTTTTTTTTTTTAAATCGAGGTGAAAACTTCAAAAGCGATACCGGCCTGTGTGGGATTCAATTGTTGATATATATAAATATATATCAACATTGCCTACCCACTAAAAACACCTCTGTTCTTTCGGTTTCCGGGCATTAGCCTACTAAACCTCCAGTCTCACACTTAGATTAGGACTCTCGTGCTGCGGTCAGCACTAGAACCTGTTCCCTTCCTTGTGTCTATATTTCAAGACCCAAGTGTATGTCTCTCTGCGTCGCGTCGCATTAATTTTGAAATCAAGTAAACATACCTGACGACTGCCCGTGGCATTCTCTGTCGACATAAAGTATGTTCGCTTCATCCCAGGTTGGTTCGATCTTGAACAATGCTCATCACTCCTACCTCGAGATCCAACATCCATCTTCACACTCGTCGTCTGTAACTGCCATTACTCCGACATCGAGATCCAATATCCATCTTCACTTTCGTCGTCTGCAACGAGCATCATTCGTCTTCGAACCTGACGATCCGCTTCCATCCCACCGTGCCGTCCTCTGTTGGGCGCTGCTCCTTTACTAGCGAACCGATGAAGAACGTGTCTGATGGACAATCTCTCAGCCCATCTAGGTCCTCCTTCACTCCTCGTCGTCTTCAGTTTCAGTCGCTTGCCGTCGATTTCACCGCTTTCCCAGGGCGATGCTGCTTCCTCGGTGGTCTGGTCGGGAATGGGGTACATTCAACTGTAGGATTGTATCCAAACTCATAAGACCTCTTTCTAGCAGTTCCTGCTACCCCGTAACGAAATTTCACTGTATTGGTGGAGAAATCCAATCGAATTAAATTTTATAAATAACCACTTGCCAACAACATAAACTTGTTTATTATTTTGAATCTAAGCATACGATAAAAAAGCTTTGAATAATAATCTGTCGGATGGAAATTATGAACAAGTAGTTATTAGTATTTATGACTCTTTAAATTTCCTGAAAACAAATATAAAAAAGCTTTGTTGGGAAACTGTAATATGGAAATTTTCTATAGGAGAAAAGAAGGCACATCTCCTGAGATATGTTTAGGAAGAAGAAAATGTGATCTAAATAGTTTTTAATTCGCAGTTATTTTCTTGATTTCTAACAAAAAGAGCAGTTCGAATGAATTTGAATGTAATAGTCAATGACAAAAACGAAAATCTCACAGGTTATACAAAATGCAAGAAAACCTTGCAAGTCTTCGACAATATTCAGATAAATTACAGGCGATACAAATATACCTTATAATCAATCTTGAGAATATGACCAAGAAATAAAGTATCTACGAGTAGATATCATGTTTATATCAGGAATAGTATTTGAAAATGGATTGAATATTATTTTGTCATGTACAATAATTAGCACACGCTGCGCGCCGACCAAGCCCTGAAGGATTTTTCTCAAGAGAACATAATAAATAATAATAATATACAAGCTAATAAAAAGTTGAGTATTTATTATCTTGGATAATCATAAAATATACTTATTTGACTTGTAACTAGTTTCTTAGGTGGGAAATAATAATGCTTTAGTATGAAGCTGGTATGAAACACCATTGATAACAGTTTTCACAAATATTTGTATAATAATATAAGTTATCAATAGTTTTTCATTACGTATATTCGTTTCCACGAAGTATCGGCCTCATCAGTTAATACTATAAGGTTGATATATAACTTTTGAAAACTCAAAGTACAAAAAATATTAGATTTTGTCGATTTCAGACCTTTTTTTTTCGAAAAATTAAGCTAACCTGACCCAGTTCAAGAAAGTATCGAATTCATGGGTTACATGAACTTGGTTTTGAAAAAGGTCGTCTTTTCAACATAAAATTAATCTATTTCATGAATTCGATACTTCCTTGCACTCCGAGGTTAGGTTAGAATAGGTATGTTAATTTAGCTTAATTAAAAAAAGTGAGACAGCGACAAAATCTGAGTTCATATTCAGCTTTTGCAGCCCAAAATATGATGGAATCAGAAATTTCATAAAAATCGGTTACTCTGAACTCCATAATTACCGAATTTTTCATAGCTCTTGCTACTTATGCTACTTACAAAAAAAATTCTGAGAACTGAGAAGCTCTTATTGTAGACACATGTCAATATAATTTCCTAACATCATTATCGGCTGGTAGTATAATATCATGGAGGTCATGTACAGGATGGGCCAAATTGGACACTTTTAGAGGGAAAGCCCTGTTTTTAAACTAGATAGATGAAAACTGATGACGGTGTCTGAGGCTCAATTTTTATGACAAACTTAATGGTGAAAACCGCATATCGATATCTATCATCGTTTCTGAGTTATAGCATGTTTTTCGAAAATGTTCATTTTCGAAAAATTGCTATAACTTTTTTCCTCTCAAAAATTCTTTGGTTCTATGAAAACATCCTCGAAGCACTTTTTTGCGTAGAATTCAATGGTTAAAGTAATTTATTTTTTCAAATCTTACATCAACAGTAAGTTGTTGACGGAAAATTAATTTTTTTTAATGAGACATCCAGTATATTTCTGCATATTACGATAGAACTTAAAATTACCATTTCAAAAATGTAGCACACTTGACGTTTTACTAGAGTCATCTCTGAAATTAAGAGCTTTCAAGTTTATTCATGTAGACTTCGAAATGCGTACTATGAACAAGTAGGCTTTGGACGAAGCGGCGATAAAACAGAAAGCAAGTGTTCACTAGTAGCTATCAATGGTTAGGAAAGCTGTTGACAGCAGTACTTAAAACTCATAGTTTCAGTAAAGCTGATAACAATTTATACTATATTTACACTAATAAATAAAACTAAAACAATAATAATAATAATAAAGAACAAAATATTTCTTTAGAAGAAGTGTTCAAAAGTTTGAAAATTAGATCTTTCAACCTTCCCCAGAGGTAAAAGTCTATAGGCGCTAGGTCCGGTGACCTGGCCGGCCAACGGTTGGGTCCTTGTTTGGCTATCCAATTATTGCCAAAATTTGCAGCCAAAAAATTGCAGACAATTGCAATTGTCTTGTGAGGCGAAGCCCGCTTGCTGAAAATATATTTTCCTGAGCTCCATTAGCGGCAATTCGTCAACAAGGGGTTCAATATGTTGCCTTAATATTTCTAAATACCTCTGAGAAGCTAGAGTGCCATTATAAATGACGGGGCTGATAATTCTACCCCTAAAAACACCTGCCCATACACTGAATCCAAATCTTCCTTGACTTCTCTGCTTCACAATAGAAGGAGGTTTTTGTTGTGCCCAAGAATGAGATTTATAGCGGTTGAAAATACCGGCACTGCTGACATAAGCTTCATTTGGCCAAATACAATTTGATGAAAAATCAAGCACTTGGTTACAATTTTCCAGGAACCAGTGGCAAAAATCCATGCGGCGTTCAAAATCTCCTGGTCTGAGTTCATGAACTCTTCTGGGCCTGTATGGCTTGAATTTATTATTATTATTAATTACAGTTATACATAGGCCATTGAGGCCTCTAACATGTTATTTCCTAATTTATCAGGTCCTTCCACTCCCGTCTGTTTGTTGCCCTCTCTCTCCAGTTTCCTATTTTCCTCTCCTGAATGTCCTCCATCACCGCTTCGCTCCATCACTTCCTCGGTCTTCCTCTTCTTCTCCTACCTTCCGGCCGCTTCCAACACACTCCCTTCACCTCTCTATTCTCCGTCATTCTCTCCAAATGTCCCAGCCAATGTAGTCTTCTCTCCCTCACCTTTTCAGACACTCTTTTTTCTCCGTACAATTCATACAGTTCTGCATTCATTCTTCTTTCCCATATACCATTTCCTTTTTTTCCTCCATATATACTTCTTAGCATCCTCCTCTCCCATATATCTAACTTTTCTTGCATTCTATTGTTCATTACCCAAGTTTCACATCCATACATTAATGTTGGTTGTATAATTGTCTTATACATCTTCCGTCTTGTTCCCCAGGACACTTCCTTCGCCTTCATTCCTTCTCTTAGTCCTCCTGCACACCTATTTGCCTTCATTAGTCTCCAATCTATTTCGTCTTCTTCTTTGCACTCTTCACTGAGCAGCACCCCCAAGTACACAAATTCTTTAACTCTCTCAAACTTCGTTCTTTTCCCTTCTATTTCTATATCTAAGAGAGCTTCACTTTCTCCTCCTTTCGATTTTTTCAATACCATATATTTACTTTTCTCTTGATTTATTTCTAAGCCATAATTTCTTGCTGACTTTAGAAACTCTTTAACTATATTTTCCAGTTCCCTTTTGTTACGTGCTATTAGCACGATGTCATCAGCGTATGCTATTATTTGGTGGCTTTTGTTTAACAGTGTCTCTGCTCTATTTATTTGGCTATCTCTCACCACTTTCTCTAACACTGCATTAAATAACAGTGTTGATGTTGGGTCCCCCTGTCTCAGTCCTTTACTCACTTCTATCTCATCACTCAAAATTCCTTCCACTTTCACTGCACATATGGTATCCTGTAATGTCATTTTCACTAATCTCGTGATTTTATTTGGTACTCGTAAATCTGTCAGGGCCTCTAGTAATTTTGCTCTTCGTACTGTATCATATGCCCCTTTAAAATCAATAAATAGCATGTACGTTGGAATCTCATATTCATATGCTGTTAACAGTACCTGCTTTATCATGAATATCTGATCTGTTGTTGCTCTATTTTTCCTGAAACCGCCCTGGTAATCTCCGATCTCTTTCTCTAAGTGTTCATCTAATCGTCTTTTGATCAGTGTGGCCAGAACTTTCTACGAAACATCTAACAGGGCTATTCCTCTATAGTTTTCACACTTGGTATTATCTCCCTTCTTATAAATTGGTGTTATCACCGCTTCTTTCCATGCTTTTGGCATTTTTTCATTTCTCCATGCGTCTTCAATTATTTCATATACTTTTTGTATTATCCTATCCCCACCATATTTTAAATTCTCTGCCGTTACTCCATTTTTCCCTGGACATTTATCGTTCCTCATTTTCCCTATTACCTCTTCTATTTCTTCCTTTTTGACTTCATTGCCATTGCTGACTTCCTCTTGATTTGCGTCTTGTATTTGTTGTTCTATTTGTAGTATTTCTTCGTCTGCATTTTCATTGAGTAGCTCTTCAAAATATTCTTTCCATCTTTCACGTTGTTCTTTATCCCCACCTATAAGACCTCCATCTTTTGCCCTACAGAATTGTGGTTTGCTGTGGAAACTTTCCCCTAATTTCTTTAGCTCCTTTATAAAATTTTTTTACCTCTTTATATTGATAATGTTCCTCTATTTTCTCAATTTTCTCCTTTTTTAATTTTCTTTTGCTGGTTCTGCACAGTTTTTTCACTTTTTTCACTTGTTCTCTATACGCTTGCTTCTTTTCCTCCCATCTGTAATCTATCTGTAATAATTTTCCATAGAGTTGTTTTTTCATTTTTATTTCCGCTATACACTCTTCATTCATCCAATCTTTCATTTTTTCTCTTTGTTTTTCTCCTAAACATTTTTTTGTTGCCTTTTTTATCCCGTCTACTAGCATTTCGAACTTCCTGTCGACTGTTCCTTCCACTTCCTCAATTCCCTCATGAATATTTCTCACATACTTGCGTCTGATTGCTTCATCTTGAAGTTCTTCCATGTTGTATCTAATATCTCTTTTCCTTGTTGCCTTTTTTCTTCGTTTAAATAACTGGTTCAACTTTGCTCCTACCAAGTAGTGGTCTGAGTTTATTTCAGCTCCTCTATATGTTCTTACATTTGTAATTAAGCTTGCGTGCCTAGCCTGTATCAGTATATGATCTATTTGGTTAGAATCACTACTTCCTGGTATTTTCCACGTACCCTTATATATTTCTTTTCTTTTAAATTTGGTGCTCATGACATACATATCTCTTTCTGCTGCTAATGAGATCAATTTTTCCCCATTTTTGTTACTACTTTCATGTTTGCTCTCTGCTCCTATTATTTGCTTGTATCTCTCTTCCCTTCCTACTTTTGCATTCATATCCCCCACTATGATAACAACTTCTCTTCTTGAACTCTCATCTATCACTCTTCCCAACATTTCGTACCATTCTTCTTCTGATTCTTCAGTTGGCGCGTGCGCATTAATTATCTTTAAAGTTCCAAATTTGCTATTTATTCTTATGTAGCACAGTCTGTCTGTTATTGCCTCAAATTTCTCAATTTCCCCTTTCAAGGTTTGTTTTATCATGAACCCTACTCCATATCTTCTTGTCAGGCTTTCGCCTGCAAACATCAGATATTCACCCACCCGTATGGTTTTTTCCTCTTTTAAGTGTGTTTCCTGCAGGGCTACTATGTCCATCTTATACTTTTTGATTTCTTCTGCCAATTCTCTTACCACCCCTGTGTCAAACACACCCCTTACATTCCATGTTCCTATTCTGCACATTTCATTTTTCTTCTGTTTTTCCCTTCTCTCCTCTGTCCTACTTTTACTCGTATCCTTATTCGTCTCCTTGTTCATCTCCCTATTTCCGCCATACAATTCTTTGCTTAGAAGTTTTTTAATTTTTTTCAATTTTCTCCTTCACTCCTTGTTCCTTATCATCCCATACAAAAAGCTTTCCCTCTATAAATATTTTCCTATATCCAACTCGCACTGTTTTTCCTTTGTTTTTTTCTACTTTACTTATTTCCACAATCTGCTTTTGTGTTTGCCTTTCCTTTACCGACAGATCATTTTCTATGAAAATATCTTCTGGCTTGAATTTATACTTTTTCAAAATTCGCCTAACGTGATGAGTTCTTGGTAGGCCTGTTGTAATTTTTAAATTTCGCATTGACGTTTTCGCATTATTAGCAACAGCTCGTAAAACGACTATTTCTTTCAATTCCCTATCCCTAGTTGATGCATATGATTTTGGCCTTACCTTTTCAAATTGACCACCATCAATTAGGTTGTGTTGCAATCTTGCGAAAATGTCTCTAAAAGATTGCCTTCTATCTGGATACCTCACGCAATACAAATTGTTTGCTGCATCTACATTTTCCACGGTTAGTATGAAACAGACTATCATATCCCATTTTTCATAATTATCATACTTCATTGAAAATGTGTTTGAAAAATGAATAAAAACCACAAATTGAAGAGCGCCTTTACTACTTATATCAAAATTTGACAGCTACTAGTGAACACTTGCTTCCTGTTTTATTGCCGCTTCGTCCAAAGCCTACTTTGTTCATAGTGTGCGTTTCAAAGTCTACATGAATAAACTTGAAAGCTCTGAATTTCAGAGATGACTCTGAGAAATATTAATATGATATAATGCAATGATAATCATCTAATAAATTAATAATTGAAACTATTGCCAACGTTAATGCAATAAATCGACTACAAATGTTGGTAGCACTGAAACTACACGCTCTAACTCAACTTTTTTGTGTGTTCGTCCGTGAGTCACTGTGTCGTAGTTGGAACAAGAAGCGATGAACACTGTGTCACACAGTGTCGTAGTTGGAAAGCTCCCACTAGTAAAACGGCAAGTGTGCTACATTTTTGAAATGGTAATTTTAAGTTCTATCGTAATATGCATAAATATACAGGGTGTCTCATTTAAAAAAATGAATTTTCCGTCAATAACTGTTGATGTATATGAAAAAATAAATTACTTAAACCTTTGAATTCTACGTAAAAAAGTGCTTCGAAAATGTTTTCATAGAACCAAAGAATTTTTGACAGGAAAAAAGTTACAGCAATTTTTCGAAAATGAACATTTTCGAAAAACATGCTGTAACTCAGAAACGATGACATATATCGATATGCGGTTTTCACCATTGAGTTTGTCATAAAAATTGAGCCTCAGACACCGCCATCAGTTTTCATCTATCTAGTTTAAAAACAGGACTTTCCCTTTAAAAGTGTCCAATTTGGCCCATCCTGTACCAACTTCAAACATTTGTAGATAGAAAACTACCGAAGGTATAATATTATATAGCATGCAGTCAACATATTACACAGAAAAAAAAATCATATATTTGGTGGTTTCATATTTATTTATATCAAATAATATGGCAAGACAATAATATTCACAATTTTGTTTGAACAATATTTTAAATGAATGTAAATGAAACTTTTCTGATTCTCCTTACTGTGCTAATCTAAAATAATATCAAATCAAGCTGTATATAATTTTTATAATTAAATTAAAACCGTGAATAATTTCACTATAAAATCAATTATAAACAATTCTATAAACAATAATACTATTCTGAAAAATATATGGTTCATCTGATACAAAATGTGATGATTCTTGAAATAAGTGACGAAAAAGTATTTTCAAACTGTCCAGTTTCTTTGAATTCGATATTTTGCGATAGGAAACAAATTTTAGTTTTATAAAAATTCGCTTCATAAATTATTTGAGGTATATAATCTGAACTATTTTCTTTATATCTCATCCACAACCAATTGTATTACTATATAAATTATAAATCATATCACAACAAAAAGATATATAATAAAGAATTCTAATTGTTGATTATACTAGCAGACTATGAAATTTTGTACTTCCTTATTTACAGTATATTGATAAACGGAATCTTTTTTTATTACTGAAATGAATATAATACCAATTACATTTCTAGCACGGAACATACTATAAAAATACTAACTTATTTTACGTGCCACTATTTCGCTGAGATAAAGATCGTTTTCAATGCAGGGTATGGCAGTTTGGCAATGATATGTTCCTCAATCAGATTCTACTAATTTTTAAATATGTTATGCACGGATCAAGGGGAAATTGATCACAAAAAACTGTCATATTATTCTCCATCGAATAATAAAACATAACCTGAGACTTTTTTTAAACGAAATAAGAAGTATATTCATGGGGCATAACTCCTCTTCTTGGATAGAAAGTATGATTCACAGAATAATTCATTAAATTATTTATACTGGAGGTATAAATATCTGCAAATCTGAACAGTCGTCGTGAGAAGTAAGTTGGATTGTGAAACGTACGGAATACACTTCCAAATTGCTCATTGAATACACACTTTATGTTGTTCCTAAAAAAAAACAATACACAATGCATACATTCTTCAAGGATAAAACGAATTAAAACTACCAGTACAATGTTAAATAAAATGTTTAACCGTTTAGTTTTCTTTTTCTAGTATTTTCCCTGAAAGTAAGACTATTGTAGTCAACACAGTTCCTGGAGTGGTTTTTGAATCTCGTGGAACACGATTTTCGAGATTTTTTCATATTGGCAATCAGTGGCGTAGATAGCTTTTTGCGATGGGGGGGATATGACTTTGTGTAAAATTCCATAAGTTTTATTTGTTGATAAAAATAATCTTTCATGTAGTAGAAAATAAGCAGAAAAAATTTTTTTTGGCTTAACATCGCCTTGACGAATTAAATATTTCTTCCACACTTTGAACTAACGAGAAAAAAGGGGTGGCAGTAAAAATTTTTTGATAAAACTTGACAGTTTTGATGAATTTATCAGCTGCTTTGTCAACTTCGTATAAATCATGCTTGAAAAACACCGAAAATCTTTTTAATATATTTAGTCTTGTCAAGGAGGCCTCGGTAGCCCAGCGGTGAGGGTATCGCTTGTAAACAGAGGATTGTGGGTTCGAACCCACCTTGCTCTTGAGTGTAGTGTATGTCCGGAATTTAGTGGTTCAAAAATTAATCTGTTGGGTAATGACTTAGATTCAAGCCCATTGGCCGTTCGGAACCGGCGTTAAACTGTAGGTCCCTGGAGTTAAAAAATAGTCTAGTCAACAAGTGCTTTTTTGTTCAACTTTTTTCAGCAGTTTCGGAAGTGTTATTCGATTTGTAACATGTAGATGTTTTTTGAGAAAATTAAAAATTCGCAAGTGAAAATTGTGAAAGTTATAAATAATATACCTACTGAAAAATGGGGATTGATTTTTTGCCAATAAGTCAAAAAATAATTGAGATTTTTGAAATATCAAGAAAGATTCGAAAAGAAAAAGAAATTTCCCAGAAAAAAAACTCAACTTCCGGAACTGTAGAATCAATATTCATAATTTTCTCAGAGAGGTAAAAATACGGCTGAAAAGGGGAAAAAATTTCTATTTATATATTTATGTATATGCGTATACTTTTTTCTGCATCAAAAAGCTTCAGTTCATTTCTATTGTTCCAACGACAGATTCGTCGTAAATCAGTATAAACAAAGTACTCGATTCCACTCGTTCTAAACCTAATAACATCCACTTTACAATAACGCAAATCCGACGTCCTCCCACGTCTTCGAACCCGCTTATCTCTCGCTCAACAATATATCTACTGAAAAATGGGGATTGATTTTTTGCCACTATGTCAAAAAATAATTGAGATTTTTGAAATATCAAGAAAGATTCGAAAAGAAAAAGAAATTTCCCAAAAAAAAAATCAACTTCCGGAACTGTAGAATCAATATTCATAATTTTTTCAGAGAGGTAAAAATACGGCTGAAAAGGGGTAACTTCGTTTGGGCAAGTCACGCCCATTTAGGACACTTCAACAATAAACATTATTTAACCATATAAAATATGAAAAGTTACTGAATCGGCGAATGAACAATAATCCGGCGATAATTAGTTATACAATAGTTAATCAACAATTTTTTGGTGCTTGAAGATGAAAATTGTGATAACTGTTCAAGTATACATCTGAGATTTTTTCATTCTCATTTAAGTAAATCCCCGTTGAAAAAATAAAAAATTTCAATTTTTCAGTTTTTCTCTAACAATTTACGTAGTTTTTCAAAATCGAAATGAAATTTTTTTCATGAATTTAATGGTCCATTTTTTGTATGGGAAGCTACATGGAAATGGTTATTTTCAATGTTCATCTCCTATTATTTGAACAATTGTTATAAATAAATGCGTTGTTTATAAGAGAATCAGGAAAAAAAAGTTATGATTAGTGTTTAATTTTGCAACTAAGTAAAAAACTTAGTAAAAAACTAAAAAAATCGAATCTTTTGACGGGGATCTATTCTGAGGTCTTTCGAAACTAGCTCCAAGAGAGGAAAAAATATCAGATTTATAGTTTAACAGTTAACACACTTGCAATGTTCTTGTTCAAGTAGCAAAAAGCTATTGCATAAATAATGCGCGTAAAATAGCGATAAAAATTTGTTGTCGCTGGATTATTGTTCATTTACCTATCCAGTAAGAACCCAAAATATTTCATTCCTTAATTTTCATATTTAATATAGTTAAATAATGTTTATCGTTGAAGTGTCCCAAATGGGCGTGACTTTCGCAAGCCAGATTACCTGTTTTCGGCCGTATTTTTACCCCTCTGTGAAAATTATAAATATTTATCCTACAGTTCCGGCAGTTAAAAATTTCTTATAGGAAATTTCCTCCTCTTTTTGTATCTTTATTTAGATATCAAAATATCTATTGGTTTTGAGATATTTGAAAAACAAACTTTTCTTTTTCTTTCAGTAAATTGTTTATCACTTTTAAAATTTACCCGAACGGAACTGAATTTTTTTCAAAAACTATCTACATGCTATTTGCTCATATTCTTCCGAGACTGATGAAAATAGTTGAACACAAAAGCACTTGTAAACTAGACTGTATTCTCATGATTAGTAAATCTTTCTCCAAGATTCATGATGTAGAAGTCCAGCCATCGCAAGAAAATTTTTACTTACTCGACAATTTTTATTAACTTCAAAATATTATGGAGTAATTAAATTGACAATCAAATCCAAAATTCAGTCCTATTTTTCAAAGAGCTCATATTTCGATAGCTACTCTACAAAATATTCGAAGTATTAAATATTGATTGAAAATCCTCTATGAGCAGCAGTCACGCTCCTCGAATGTAAATAGGAATTGTATCGGTCACTAGAACCAAAAACCTTATTTGAAAGAGCTTAAATGACTGAAATGGAAAATTTTATGTACCAAAAAAACCAAAACCTCATCGCACTTGTTCTCTTTCTAAATTTTATACTACCTATACTATTGAACAAAACTCCTTTAGATATAATACTACACCATTAAACAAAAGCTCGAGCACTTTTGTTCAATAGTAAGTATAGTATACAATTTAGAAGGACAAGTGCGTGGAGATTTTGATTGACTTCTTCATTTCGAAATAAAAATTTTCCATTAGAGCCATTTGAACTTTTTATCACTTTTTTGCTCATAGTGACCGATCAAATATACTAATTCAACATTGAATAAAATATGCTCAAAACTACTAGTTGCTTTATAATGTTAAAATTATGTTCATTCCTGATTGGTAGGCCTGTTCGAAGCGCGGAAATTATTCAATACTCAATTGCACAGCCGTCACAAAAACATATCTAGGTGATATTTTTATAATTGCACATACATAATAGCAGAAAAGGTGCTAGTGGTTAGTAAATTTCATGTAAAGTACTTAAATACGTACATAGATACGAAGACTTTTATTCAGTTCCATTATAATTATCGTAGGCTCATGGGGGGGGGATTGATCCCCTTAATCCCCCCCCCCTATCTACGCCACTGTTGGCAATGAATAAATCTGAATCAGATACAGACATTAATGAACTATCCTTCGCTAATCTTGTCTGTACTTCTCATTAAATTTTTGATGAGGTGAAAGAACATTAAAAAAATATGAATAAACACAAAACATAAAAACTTAGTAGTTCCATACGGAATAATGGAAAAATAGTGTTTAAAAGTCTGATCTTTCATTTTTTTTCGTTACATTCAAGTGAAGTCAATTAGTCAGAAAGCAGATGAACGGCATTACCTCAATTTATCTCTCTCCTGCATCCACTTGGCCAAAATAGCATGTTCCTCTTCATTCTCACAATCTTGATGATCTTCTATAAGTTGCGTGAGCATCTGCAGCCAGTTTGCATTTTTTTTAAATTCTGGATTGTTTAGTGTAGCGATTTCATGCTGAAAGTTCAAAGAACTTGATAATTCTGTTTTATTAATTACTAGGTACTTTTAAAAATTTCTGTATGTTACACTTTCTGACAAAAGAACGTACTGTAAGTTCATTTATGATCGCGCCAGTTCTCCAGCCATGTTCAAGAGTTACATCTGCTAAGTCACTATAGGGATGGTCTCCAAAATATAAAACCTGATGTCCCCTCCATCCAGTAAGATCTTGAAATTGCTTAACTGTTCCCTAAAATATGAGTGCATTAAATTTAGGCATGCAATTTTTAGTCTGAATTTACTGACTTCGTAATAAATTACACCTTTTTCTAATTTTGTAACTCTATCCCACATGTGCATACCACTATGTTCGTCAAATACTCTTATAGGTCTTGAAACATCAGTGAAAAATTTTGGTTTTCTTGCTTGTACGATTAATACATCAAAGTAATCCTTCCAATTTTCACCAACTAGATGTTCCATACCTTTATTTCTGAAATGATAAATAAACTAATAATAAAACAGTTATCCTGAAAAATTAATCAACATATGCGCAATGCAATCAGTATTTTATAAGTAAACTTATATTCATGTTATTTAACATCCAAATAGATAAAATTAATTTCTACTCACACAAACTTGTATGGACTGTTGGTAACAAGGAAGAGTTTTTTGCCTGCATTCTTCAGTCTGTTAAAAAAAGGCTTAAGATCATGCGCTTCAATATATTCGGACACATTTTGAGCAACAATTTTATGCATTATTGGATGAGAACTTCCGACAGAATCCTGGAAAATATGATTTTTAATTTCAAAACTGACTAATGTACGAATTTCGCAAGCGCGCAATGAAAATATTAAACAAATTTACTGATGGAGCCTTAATTGAACAAAATAATTTTCCTAGAGATAGTTAATTTTTTTATAATCAGTTCAGCCAACTACAGAAAATGTTATTATGCATTAGAAAATATAATTTAACTCAAGGAAAAATGTTAGGATATATGACTAAAGAAAATACAAATTTTCTTGAACAAAATTTATTATCAAATTCACAAACTCAAACATTTTAACATAAAATAAACATCACAGAACATCAGTAAAAAAATAGATATTGTATTTGAAATCTATTAACTTACATTCTAACTCAACATATACTCTATAGCACCATTAGATGCACAAGGAACTTTTTGATCTTTCTCGATTGGTTGTTTCATTAGAGCTCATCACAGAAAAACAGAATTTGCTCACCTATCATTAAGTTACTTTCGTATTATACATGAACATTCGGCTGATATAATTAGACACTAATGAAAAAAGTTTGTAAGTGCAAAGTTACTCAATGATGAACAATAAATTTTATTAATCATTAATGACATTACATAGCAATGAAAATTGAATAAAAATATTTTTGATATTTATACATAATTAAAAATAGTTATGAGCTTTCAGAAACAACTCTTGATTAGTAGTGTTTCACCAGTAAAAAAAAATAGTAACCATATTCAAATATTTGAAAGCACTACATTTCAATAGATTGGGAACAATAAGCAAATAATACTATGTCAATATTTTTAAAAACTTTCTAAATCTACTAATGAAATGAGAACTTATTTTCTATTATAGATTACATATACATAAATCTATGAGAAAACCAATTTCCATCAAAAAATAAACCTGAGTACAACTTCTTTACATACTACTTTTTTAAGTTAGAAGCAATTTAATCAGAATATTAAGAGAAATATTTTTAACGTAATTAATAAAAATTATTACCAAAATTTTCGATGCATTCCACCAGTTAGAAAGAAACAGTAATAGTTATCAAATATTTGAGAAGTACTACATTTCACTACAATAATTCTGTTAATTGTCAAAGAGACAAATGTAACATTCAGAACCATAAACAATTACTACTATATCAAAATTTTAGGTAATATTCAAACTCTAAATACATTTTTTTCCATCATATCACATTGAATATACATCATTCTATGAAAATATGAATCAGCTGATGAAAAACCTATTTTCAATGAATCAGAGCCATTTGAAGTAATTTACATCACAAAAAAACTACAGAATTATTTAAAAATACAGTAATAATCAGCAACTATTTGAAAAGTACAGTTTAGTGCAATCGATTCGTTACTACAATTAGTTGGACAAAATACAAAAATCTTTTACTAGTTAATAAACATTTGAAAAATATTCGATCTGTTTCTACTGAAATGAAAATCAATTCTCCTAATCTTATAATATGGATATACACAATTCTATAAAAAAATCAATTATCTAATGAAAAACCTTTTTTCAAAGCAGAAACAATGTGATAGCCCAGGATACACACAATCCTATGAAACAATCAATTAATTAATGAAAAACTTTTTTAAAGCAGAAACAATGTAAGAGCCGCTGGATATACACAATTCTTTAAAAAAATCAATTATCTAATGAAAAACCTTCTTTTTAATCAGAAACAATAGAAGAGCTCCTGGATATACACAATTCTATGAAAATATCAATTATTTAATGAAAACCCTTTTCTTAAAGCAGAAACAATGTAGGAGCCGCAGTATATACACAATTCTATGAAAAAATCAATTATCTAATGAAAAACCTTTTTTAAAAGCAGATACAATGTAAGAGCCACTTTCTATCAACCTTTTCGAGATCAGACCAATCTAACCAGAGTATTAAAGAATTTAAAACATACATAATAAATCAAATTTAATGAGCTTGAAAACAAAACACAATGAATGATAACTAAAGCAGCATGCTTGAACTTTCAAGATCTATGTCGAACAAAAATGAAATCTACAGAAGTATTCTTTCCATATGATGCATAAGTAGAATTTTGAATTCGTCCCGATATTCACAAGAATGAAATTATCAGTGAAGATGATGTAGCCTTGAAAAACAACAATTCACACATTTTTTCAAAAATAGAGACCAACCTTGTGACAATAGTTTATCATCTCACTACCTTATTAATAAATTGCTACTTTAGTGTGGTTTACATTCTCTACTACAAAAACCAAGTTAATTTTGCCTATCTGACAATGCAAAAAATTAGTTCACTTTTGAAACTCAAATATTCACATATTTCAGTGAAAATCAACACATGAAGACAGTTTAACATTATTATAGCGTGGTTTATATTCGAATTTCAGGAAGGTGAAACTGACTTGAACAGGGGAGTTACAAATTTAAATTATTTTAGATAGCGAATATTTTTCTTCTGTCAAAAATGGAACTGAATCTATTTAACGTTCACGAATCAAAATATATTCAAGGAATCATTCCTGTAGATATCCATATTTTTTGGCTGTTCGAAAAAATATCTATAGAACAAATGAAGATTATTATTGAGCATGAAATAGTTAGGTACCTTAACTATCTACATAATGCACTTAATGGAAAATAAATGATTTGTTGAATTACACAAGATAAGAAAAATTGTTTCTTTCAATATCTGTATTACAAATACAGCTACTTTGGACCAAAACGTAACTTTTTTCCATATATATTCACGTAATATTTTAAACCAAGAAGAACAGAAAATATAAGGCTTCCTGAATTTTGTTGTTAAGAAAAATTAATTAAGAGGGAAATAAAACATATATAGATTCAATTTCCTGATAGTTTTCTCCTCTTCAAGATGAAACTTGATATATTATAAGTTTAGAGATGAAAAAATATAGCAACTTCAAGGAGTCATGCCTGAATCTACATCAAGTAGGTTTAGCCAATTCACAAAAAAAATCAACAAAAAACATTATAGGGATCTTATCAATTAAAGATCACATAATTTACACAATGTACTCCAAGAAAAACAAATTACTTGTTTCCGTACAAATTATAAGAGATGTGGAATATTTTTCTTTCAATATTCACATCAAGAATTTTTTTTTAACCAATGAACAATTTTTATTTTTTTATAATTTTTTTATATATTTATTGTATATTTAGAAACTAAAACATCAGAAACAACTTGTATTCCATGTATGAGGAATGTTTTTAAAGTTTCAGATATTTTCTTTCTCTTATAAATGAAACTAGGTCTATCCAACTTTTAGAGCCAAAAAAATATTCAAAACACTATAAATTCAATGGAAATACTTGAATTAATATGTTTTGACTATTTCAGAAAATATCTATAAAACAAAATAACACTGAGGTAATTCATAATTGAACATTAATTCTAAAGTTAACTTTGTCAGAAATGCAACCATATAGCACTCTACTAGCTATAAAAGAACTATTTACATAATGTACTTCAAGATGAACTAATTACTTGTTTCCATACAAATTATAAGACTATGAATATTCTTCCTTTCAATATTCACATTTGAAAGAAATTATTCAGATTGGCAAACATATGAATAAATTTTTTAATATATTTCTTATATTTTATATCTAAAAAATGAAAAAGTGAAAACAATTGAAACTCATCAAATGCTGAAAATTAAAAAAAACAAATCAAACCGAATGCTACAACTACTAATAAATAAATTTAAATAACAACAAAACATAAACAATGAAATTCGACTTGAACATTTAAGGGAAATAATACTGAGGTCTTATTATTTTTTTAGTCCTGATTTTTTCATTGATTCCAAATTACTATCTCCATGTCAAAGTTATTCAGTCAGACTTCAGAATATGAAATTTTTTTTTGATTAAGTCAATCACTAAGATACTTTTCACTTCCTAAACTAGTATTTCTACCAAACTCCAGGAACCATAAATATTGGAATCATACCTCAACTATACTGCATCAATCACGTTCAATAAAACTCAAACAAAACAAAGAATAAACTAACAAAATGACAACAAGATATGAAGAGTGTTACATCTTAAATGATTGGCATTTTCATCAGCTATATGAATGCATTAACTTTTCCAGATGTGGTAGGTACTTAATTCTTAAGAAAGCTGTATAATTAATCTGAGACATGTGACCATGAACCTATTGTCCTCTCATATGTATGTGATTAATTTTGTCGAAACATCAGGTCAATTGCATTCTAGTAGCATTCAATGCTGCTTTCCTCTCCTATATTATCTTTTCTATTATTGATATGTTGAAACAAAACTTTTAAAATAAGACTTCTATGTTGAATTTTGAGTATTATTCATTTATTCCCTTTCTCAAATAATCAAATGAAAGGAAAATTAAAATCTTTGGTTATTGCTTTTCTTTGATGAACACAAAAAATCAAGAGATAAAATTTCAGAAGCTTAGTTACTATATAATTTAAAAAACCGTATCCTTTACTTCATAAAGATTCAATATTATTACTTGATAAAATTTGAACACTACTACCACACAGTAGTCTGATGAAAATGAACTATAATGGTGAAGTACCTGCTTTGGTAATATTATGTCAACACTCAAAAATTCGAATAATTATTTATTTCTTCTTAAAATTAACTATGTCAGGTGTATATTCACCATCATCCTTTGGATCATTATTAATATCCAACGATAATTTTGCTAATCCTGCCATCAACTTCAGCTGATGCTGTTTTAGCAATTTCTTTTCAACTGCATCCAATTTCTCTCGAAAAATTTTCTTCATATCTTCAGTTAATGCAACAGCACCTTCCTCTTCCCCCAGTTCATCGTCAGAATCAACATTCTCTTGTAAAATACGCTGCAAAAATTGGCTCTCGATTTCTTCCAGAGATAGGTTTAAGTCTTTCTTTTCAATCTTCAGATTCATAACTTCTTTAACTATATTGTTCCATTCATTACTATCCCATTTACCAACATAAATTAAGTAATCTTTGATGAATATATCATTTAGAATGTAACGGCAACAGTCTCCACTAAGAAATATGTTATAAATGTGTAATAGGCATTTCATGATGCAAACCTCTCCTAGATTAAGAATAATCTTCAAATCTTCTAATACTTTCAAACTAATATTGAAATTGCGGAACAATGGATAAATCAAACTGCGTCTGAAACCACTGAATATGGCACTTTTGGCATTATCAAATCCACTAAGCCATCCTAGTGAAGCAGCTATTTCTGTAATAGTCCAGCCAGATTCACAATTACCTTCAAAATATGTTGTTCTACCATCATAACAATAAGCGAAAAGAATATCAATCAAACTGGTGTAGCAGTATACTCTCTGTTCTTTTGATAAATTATAGTTCTTATTAGGGAGATCTTTCAATATATCAAGTTCAGCTTCATCAAAGGTAATTGAAATTTTCAAAGTACGAGCCCATGGAGATTCAAATTCAATAATTTCTTTAATCAATAATTCCTCTTCTGCAAAATCAGCTTCGTAATGTTCTATATTAAATTTGGTTTGTTCATCAATACTCTGCAGTTTTTTTCTTTCAATTAAATCAGTTTTACGAGGATCCACTTTGAGCACACCACCATATTCGTCAATTATTCTATGGAAGTCATATAATCCCTTCATTGCAAAGCCATATTTATAGGCTGTTTCAGGAGTATCTTCCCACATAACATTGTCTTCATCATCAAGTATTAGAACTCTATCTACTTTCTTTTTTTCATTTACTGGGCTCAAGAGGCGAATAATCATATCCAAATTCTTGAAATGCTCGTTCGGTATAGCCTTTTTCATGACGAAAGTGATAGTTCCTGCATCAGAATCATATTTACTATGCAGTACTTCATCCTCCAGAGCTCCTGGTAGGCACAACTTCAAATGGTAAGGATTACAGTAGAAAAACAGTCTTTCACCCTGTATCACGAATTCAAGTTCACTTAACCTAATGTATTTTGCAGTTATTACAATAGTTACTGTTTCTGCAGATTGAGTAAGATAAAATCGTGGCACAATCATGATTTTATCGTGAGTTTTTCACACGGCGTCAGCAAAACATGGAAAATAAACCATTTTTGAATTCAATTGTTTTGTAATGTTTAGCAAGGCTCGACCCATAGAAAAATGAACAAAAAATCTACTATGGATACTTTCTTTTAGTCTGTGCTTACTGCTAGATTCGCCAGCAATAAGTACAAAACGTTAGAAACATATTATTAGAAATAAATTATACGATTATCTCACCTTAACATCTCTAAATAATATTTCTGGATGGCAGTCTATATGATTTCTCTCAAAATAATCTGTAACATTACAAATGAGACACATTTCTGGCACAGAAAAAAGATCTGCTAGTTGCACCATCTTTGAATGGCCGCCCTGAAAAATTGACAATAAGGAAAAATTTAAAATTTTTGCAAGAATTTCGAATAAGTCTAGTAAATTGGAAATAATTTAAAAAAAAAGTCTTGAATGAACTTACAGTTGAGTGTCGATCTCCTTCAACGTATGCTATAGGCATTACACGATTTTTATAAAGTTTTAGTACATTTTCATTGGACAGAGGTTTTAATCCCCTATACACAGAACCAAACTGGATTTGCAGGAATGAGTCAAGTTTAATTAGAACCCCTTTTTCAATATCATAATGAAGACCTCTTACAGCGAAACCTGGTTTGTATTCAAGGCTTGCTATTTCTTTCGGATACTGCAAAATGTGCATTCTTAATCAATATTAATATGCATATATAAGTCATTTCAAAAGTTGTTTTTGTATTTAGCCTACCTTATATTGTTCTATTAAAGTTTGTCTTCCCAAATTGTACAAGAGATAATCCAAGGATGGTTTATAACAAGCAAGAGTATAGTCATAGTCAAACCCATATACTTTTACTTCTTTCAAGTCGAGCTCATTGCAGGCAAAAACAGCTGAAGGGTTCACATCTTTAGGCAGCTTTTTAGCTAGAAAAATTAACAATACAATGTTGTACAACAGATATCTATAAGTTAGAAATATACTCTCAACTTTGAAATTTCGTTAAAAATTTTATTTAATAAAATGTATACCTTAACATATTGTTTTGAACATATTCTGTTTCGAATAATTATATTTGAATGGATTTATTAATAGTGAATCATAATTAGTATCAATACTTTCGAGGAAGTATTGGAAAAGCCTATGGGTTTATAACATAAAGGAAAAAAAGTTCTTATACTTACACTGACACTTGTCTTTGACCTTTTTATAGGCTTCCTCAAGCCTAAGAGATGAATGAAATCTCAGAGGGAGAGAATGCAATGCTACCAGGCACTTATTGAAAATATTTGTATTATTCCTTGTCGCGTGATATTCGAAAACTAGTTTGCGAAGTAACATTTTAAAAAAAAAACGTGATTTATTGTCATTAATTCTGAACTTGAATTTTTTTTATTGAATTTGCACTTTTAATTAGACCTGCACAACATTCGTTTGCGATAGGTTATTTTGATATAGCATTTTATTAACATTGTTAAAGTACCACGATATTGTATATGATAGAATGAATAGGATTAGTTCTATTTCTAGTTAACATTTTGGAGCTAGTGCCAAATAATATTGTTACTCAGTTCTAGTATATGCAACTATAGCCAGCTGCATGCTACAGCATAAATATATTATTATCTGCACTTATCCAGTTTTCTTTTTTGTGAGAAAAAATTTTCTTCTCACCATGAAGATACTATTACGAAGTAAAACGTGAGCGATTAGTAGAAATTGAGGTTAAGCAAGGCAATGACGAGATGGAAAAAATTGATTGGATTTTGCAATTCAAAATGGAATATTTCTTGCTTGCATTTTGAAAGAACTTTTTTCTCGGTTTCTCAATTGGAAAATGTTCTGAAGGAAAATGAATATTATATTTATAATGTTTATTTTTTTTGGAAAAATTGGCTTTAAAAGAGGAAACTTACTTAATTCATAAATTCCATTTGTAACCTGTTTCAACTTTTCAACTACAGATGTCACTTTAAAGGTAAACAAAGGAAAAGTAACCCAATTTGAAGTAAAATGAATGATGAATTATTTTTTTGTTTATCTACACAAAATTCGATCCTACATAAATAAACAACTGAAATTAGTCTCATAATTGCGGAAATATGTAGGGTAAGTTGGACAGTCGTAATAAAACTTTAAGTAGATTTAACAAATACGTTTAAAACACAGGTAAAAACCCTCATGAAAAATACCCGAGTTTATTGATCGGAAATCATTTTAATATCATAAACCCTACCTTGTACTATTCACTTTCAAAAATACAGAAGGATAATTGCCATATGAAACAATTTGGTCCCCTGCTTATAAACTACCTACTAGCTGTGACTCTCCCGTGCAATTCAATTCTTGTAGCTATTTGGCAGCGCTGACACAATTCTGAACACGTGCGTTGTGTATCGTGCCGACCACGCGGCTACCTATCTCGTAGATGTACGCGCCTTGCCTCTCGCCCTACTTAACATTCGCAGACACCAAAGCGTGTTTTATTTTGTTTTACCAAAAACACGATCGTAAAACAACAATGTTATTTCCGAAACTACTCATCCGATTTCAAAATAACTAACACCGATATTTAGAATGAACTTTCAGGTATGTTACCCGTTAAAATAAAATTGTTTTGCGAACAATTTTGCAACTAAAGTCGACGAAAAATCAGTCGAGCGAGTTCGTTATTTACCGTAAGATATATTTGAATGCGTTCTTCAGAAAAGTTGTAGAACTCAAAAAGGTCTATGAAAAAGTCATATATTTATATGTTAAAATTGAATTATACGCTCAACATGTCGCGGGCACAGCTAGTTTTTTATGAATTTGTGGCTGGGAGTTTTTTATAGACCTTATTGAGTTCTACAACTGTTCTGTAGAAAGCTATTAAATATCTGTTATCGTCAAGGCAAACAGAGTTCGTGAAAACTCCCTCACTGGACCGTTTTTTCGTCGACAAGAAGAGCCCTTTTCTTTTAAGAGGATAATATATAGCTCTCATCACGTCCATTCTAAATGTTGGTGAAACTAGATATTAGTATAGAAGTAAATTTATGTATTATTTTACCTATACTCCAGAACTCTTAAAATATTTTCATTAAATGAAAAGTAAGTAACACCTGATTTAATAATTTCTGTCAATTATTTGCACACATTTTGAAGCATTTGTGAATGTATGAAGATTTTCGGTCCATTTTTCAAGTTAACTCTCGAACAAAGTTTCTTTGAATGTATTGATAAAATCAATAAACAAACCTCATATTATACTCGCATATATAGGTATACCTCTAACCAATTTCTGAATTATTATTCGTAATTTTTTTTAAACGTCATGATTATCAGACGCAATTCACTTGTCTTCGATTTCGAACAAAATATAGGTATCTTAATACATAATATTACTCACCAATAATATGAAATTGAATTATTATAAGTGCTTTTTATTCCTCTACACACAAATAACTTTCTTTCAACTTTGAGTAGATTAATTGGAAAAAGAAGTCCGTATGTTTATAAGAATTAATTACACATAATAGTGTGTATTTGACAAAAGTATCAAATGATATAAAGAGTAACGCTTTGTGTCTGATGATGCTACCGTGCAATGAAACCGATATTTATTAATTTTTATCAAGTATCGTCCTCCTCTATCTAGACCACCAACCTTTAAAATTATTGGTCTTTCCTTAATCTATTCCAGCTTACAAATAATTGAAATTATAGCCCAATAAAGATATTTATGGTTTATTTTTCATCAAAGAAAACACCCTTCAAATTTCACAATGACACTATTTAACATTAATTGTTATATTGATTTATCGAATATATTGAAGCTCAGTTGAGTTTATATTGGAAGTACTTCATTGCAAAGTACACTTTCATTATGTTCATTGTAGCTAGAGAAAATAGTTTATAGCTGAAAGCTGTATGACGTTTTTTGTTGTACTGATTTTCTCTATTTTTAATGGAAGAAACTAATACGGAGAAACATCAAGCGTTCTTTTCTTTCACATTGAACTACTGAATGCAATTTCTAAAGAATTTATTCATCGGTAGAGATCGGTTAGGAGATCTGGTGGACGTAAATAGTAATTAAATAAAAATAACAAGGGCACACTCCACAAATGTTTTAAATGGCTGACCAATATAAGAAGGTATTGCTTATGATTTCACTCTTAAGTGTTCCGGTAACCTACAAATATAACGCAATTGATGCCTTTTACTTAATATTGATGAAAAATATTCGATTCCAGTTTACAGTTCAGTATTTAAACTGAACTGAATATGTATATTGGAGGACAGAGATAATAGAGGCATTGGAAGTGACCATGCTTAATACAGTGGATCTCTTGCGAAGTTGAAAAAATAATTTTCTTCTTTGAATGGACATTTTATGTATTATCAATTGTTAATGATCTAATCCAGGGGTCGGCAACCTTTTTCGGACGGCGGGCCATTTTCAAAATAAAATTTTTATGCGGGCCGCACATTCAAATGTAACTTAAATAGTGCTTTTATATCATAACGAGTATAAATATTATAAAAAATATATATCGAAAAAATTCATTTTTCATTGACATGCTATAAAAACAATAATGTCAGAGAACAAAAATGTTACAATTCCTGAAAGGGAAAAAAAATAAAATACAATTCCAATCACATAGGTATGTAGGTATGTGTAAATATGAAAATATATGAATACGTGAATATAAAATATATAAAATGTTAAGGAAAATAGTTAATCTTTCATTTTATTCATTCATCAAAATTCAGTGCGTTTTTTGTTCTTGAATATTGTTTGATAATTCATTTAATTCCGGTTGTGTTTGGGATACTGAAATCTTCAACAAGTTTTGTAAATTTTCATCGGTCAACCTCGTTCTATATTTTGATTTTAGAAATTATTGAGAAAATACAAATAATTTATTTTGAAAATTTTTTTTTATTGCGAAATTTATTTTCTGGTAGATTTGAATGTATTTCTCATGACCAATTGTGGTGAAACGTCATACGGTTACACATATGAACATACAGTAGAAAACTGGCGGAATGAAAGAATACTAGACTTGCTAAGCTAGCCTCATATTCGCTGGGGGATGGGAATTAAACTTGAGCAGTAAAATAGGGTTTCCTCTGCGCGCCACATTTCGGCACGCTCACACTCTAAGTTTGTTGATTTTTCCTAAATTTAGGAAAAAGGTGCAAAAAGGTGCACAGGGCCGCATGCAGCCCGCTGGTCGAAGGGTTGGCGACCCCTGTCTAATCAATAATAAATCTGAAACATAGACGTGAAAATCGATATCCAGAGTTTGATGCAATATTTTCATTATAAGTATTCAATATTTTGGAACTAAAATCGTTGAGCTGCAATGATAAAACGTAGGTAACGTAAAAGTCCAAGAGGCCAGCTGTATTCGTATATATCAAAATTGTCTGATTCTTACAATTTACAGGAGAATAGTGTACCACGGTACATAATTTGTTAGCACTATGTTTTCATATTAATTGCAAGAAACAATCTCCAGAATTTGTTCTAAAACACATTATACAGTATAATTTGTCCAAGGTCTGTAACACTGTACCACGGTATATAGTTTGTTGGCACTATATTCTAATATTAATTACGAAAAACAAAAATGAGAATTTGTTATAAAACACATGTACACACAAATTTTTCTAATTCCTACAATTTTCACGGAAATATTACATCACAAATTGCCCTGTTTGTTGTCCAGGGCCATCTTAACGGCAAGGCATACGAGGCACGTGCCTTGGGGCATTTGCCTCAGGGCGGCATTGCGCCAGAATCAAGGTAGTGAATTTTTTAAGCTGAATATTGAAAAACATTAATACAACACAAAAACATTTCAATTTTGTAGGAAACACTGAAATACATTCGATTTAAAACAGCTTATAATTCGGTAATTTTTGCGCACGTACCATATAAATCTTAATATAAAAACTTTATCGCAGCGAGCTGCATTAGAATAGCAGGTTTTCATAAAGTATCCAGTTTGAAAAATATATTCATTAAATAATGTTTTTTTTTCCAAATTATAAAAAAAATGTGTAAATAATATTTATTTCCTCCCCGGGCGATCAACCCCCCAACCAATTCGTACCAAAACCAATCACATCCAAGATATCTTTCGAAAATACCTACCTACAAACTTTTAACCCTATTACTCCAAAATTGCGACTTTTATCATGTGAACAAGATTTATTTCTTCCCCCAGGGGGTCAACCCCCCAATCAATTCGAACCAAAACCAATCCCATTCAAGATATCATACAAAACTACGTAGATACAAACTTTCTGCTACTATTGCTACAAAATTGCGCCTTCTGTCGTGTAAACAAGATTTATTTCCTCCCCGGGGGGTTCAAACCCTCAATCAATTCGAACCAAAACCAATCCAATTCAAGATATCATACAAAACTACCTAGATACAAACTTTCTGCTACTATTGCTACAAAATTGCGACCTTTATCGTGTAAACAACGCTAAAATACATAAGTACACACATACATACGAACATATATATATATATATATATATATATATATATATATATATATATATATATATATATATATATATATATATATATATATATATATATATATATATATATATATATATATATATATATATAATATATATATATATATATATATATATATATATATATATATATATATATATATATATATATATATATATATATATATATTATATATATATATATATATATATATAATTATATATATATATATATATATATATATATATATATATATATATATATATATATATATATATATATATATATTATATGTATATAATATATATATATATATATATATATATATATATATATATATATATATATATATATATATATATATATATATATATATATATATATTTCAAACAGGTTTTCAAAGTGAAAACCTGCTAACAATTTGTAGTATATATCTATGCTACGTACACATGATCCTACTGAGTACCCCATTTATTTCCAAAATTGTTTTCAATTACTGTTACAAAGTTAGGTTCGAAATTCAATAGTATTCATTTGAATCATCGTTGTTATATTTTTGTTGAATTATTAGAATTGATATTTAGTTTCCAGAATGAAAAAATATATTATTTCACATCTATTAATTTCAGATGAATATGAAAAATATGGGGGCACTAAAAAATCCGGTGCCTTGGGGCACCGAAACTCTTAAGATGAGCCTGTTCTTGTCCAAGATCCATAACACTGTACCACGGTCCACAATTTGTTTAGGCACACCATATATTGCAATTGACACCTCTATCATATACATACGCGAACACATATAGGGACCTACAATAATAAGATGAAAAAAATGCATTATTATATTTGTGTAACTGGCGAAACTTTCTCTGAGGATGAATATAAAATATAAGTGGGCCATGACACTGAATACTCGACAATATTTGAACGTTTCAATGCTGTTGCCAAAATGTGGTTCAAGAAATCTGTCTTATGGTTGTTTGCAAATCCGCAAACATGATTAATAGATTGATTAATTGCTCATATTCAAAAAATTATCCGCTATTTCACAAGTTCAACACCTGCCTCGGGGCTTACTAAGCTATGAAACATGCGGTTACAGAGGCGCCGACTTATGAAAAATATTGGGGGGGCCCATACTGGGGGTCTTGCCGTAGGAAATTTTCTGAATTTTAGATGAAAAATAGATAGTTTTAAAATTTTTTAAAGCATTTTCGAGTCATATGATCAACATTAGAACACCGAATCCTCAACTCTCGATAACTCGACACTCCGGGAAACTTGAGAAGCCTGACACATTTTTTGGCGTTGAAAAACGAAACAAAACATAAACACGCACGGTATTTTCGTAAAATACAGAAATAACTATGCTTATAGACTATTACAGAGCAGTGAATACATAGCTCTGAAAACACTGGAAATATATTTAAATAAATCCTCAACTATCAAGTTTAAAGTAAAAAACATAAAATATTGCTGTCGCACAGTAATAGAACTTTGATTTAATAAGTGGAATAGCTTATTTCAGTTTACTTGGAATAAGGCTGAGGGTTCATTTAATAAAAACAATATCTCAAAGTTATTGCTTTGAAAATATTTAAGTATTATAAAATAATAAATATAACCATATTTAAGTATTTGAAAATAACTAATACAGTAATATAGTAATACAGTACTAAACTAGTACTTATATTTTCAAAATGAAAATTTAACATTATTTATGAAGGTATTTAATTCTTTCATAAAGATTTTTTATTTTGCTCTAAATACCAATACTAGGGCTAGAGTGTGTTCAGAAAGGTGCAAATGTCGAACGTCTGACTACATTACTGCATATTAAGCCGTCGATGACTGGTTGGGTATCCGATTCATCCAAAACATCTCGGTGGGCATGAAGAACAGCCAAGTTGTTCAATCGTTTCTGTCCCATTGTTGATAAGAGATATGACTTCAGACGTCTAAGGATCCTAAATTACCGTTCTGCTGTTGCTGTCGTGATTGGAACTACTTGGAGAAGCTTAACGCACTTCACTAATTCACATAAAATTTCTCCAACTGCAGACTTTTGTGGAATGTTACATCGCGCATGTTTTTTTGAGACCAGTTGTTTTTTAATAGCGATATCGGCTAACATATTCAAGTGTAAGCGCAGTCTCTCAATGTCTAGGTCGTTTTTGAAAACTCAGTTGATTTTTCAAACTTTGTTTCACCTCTGTTTACTAATAGCAAGTACTCTTGGTCAATTGCAATGCCCTGTTTGAGTCCAGTTGATGCATACCGCTCAGTAATGCAAGATTGCACCTTTTCAAAAACTTCAATGTAAAGAGGTTTGTAGTATTCCTTCGGGGTTTTGAAAGTGTGCGGAGAGATGGCTTCGATGTTTTCATTCTTCTTTGGTATTATACTCGATTCCGAGGAAGCAAAGGATCATCGTCTTATAAAGGTTTTTCTTTCAAACGCAATTCCAAAAGTGTGCAAAACTATCACGCCTTCCATTGCGCATACAAATCAATCCCTATAATATTTTTTTCAGATCAGAAATACTTAGATGAGTTCATTGAATTTTTTCATTGATATCCCCTACTGGGTTCATTGCATGGCAATAAAGACGTAAAAAGAAATAAGTCTTGAATTGTTACATTGACTCAAGGGTGCCTGCACATTTGTAACCCTCCATTGTTTTGTCCTCTGGAGAAAAGGAAAATGAAAAATACCAACATCATTTTGCGATTTTACAAAGCATAATATAACTAATAATTTTCTTAAATTATTGGGGGGGCTCCGCCCCCCCAAAATTTTTATTGAGGGGGCTCGGGCCCCCCAAGCCCCATGAAGTCGGCGCCTATGTGCGGTTATCTTATGAATATGTGCTCACAAACCTACACAATTATTTCTATTCTATTGAATTAAGCACAGAGTAGTATTATCTTCAGCTTAATTAAGAAAAAACTTCGAAGTATAATTTAAGAATTGAACCCATTAACTAAAAATGAATATTTTTGACACATTGTTATTAATTTAGTGGAAGTTTCTTATCGCATGTTACACTCCAGACACTAGGCGAAACTCTAGACACTAGGCCCAAAAATGAGAAAACGTTAGAGCTACAGTCCAAAGGTCAGCTTTATTCGGATATGAGTATTGATGTGTTTTAAATGTTTCAATTTATACTGAAGTTAAATTTGGTTATTAATTATTATAGATTACGTAGGTATGACGTTGAAGTGATGCATTCATTATAATTTTTGCAAATAATCTACTATCTCTTCGTATAATAATGATAATCAGGAATCGGATTGAATTTACAGGAAACAATTTTTTTAATATATAATTATTTTAGGACAAAAACGTCAACATGTTTTGCGGGTTAAAAGATGCCGCAAATAAATAATTTTTATTTTACAATTAGGTAGACTTGTTTGTAACTAGGCTAGTTTTATATTTCAACGCAGATATAAACATTTTTGGTTTGTAATAATACTGGTATCTTTTTTAGAGGGGGCTTAAATAATTCCACAGGGGGCTCCGCCCCCTTGGCTACGGCCCTATATATATATATATATATATATATATATATATACAGGGCCGTAGCCAAGGGTGCGCCAGAGGGGGCTGAGCCCCCTGTGGAATTATTTAAGCCCCCTCTAAAAAAGATACCAGTATTATTACAAACCAAAAATGTTTATATCTGCGTTGAAATATAAAACTAGCCTAGTTACAAACAAGTCTACCTAAATGTAAAATAAAAATTATTTATTTGCGGCATCTTTTAACCCGCAAAACATGTTGACGTTTTTGTCCTAAAATAAAATAGCAACAAACGAGCGGGTACTAGCAGGGTTGCTAGATTTTTTAGAGCCGCGTTGCTCTTTAGACGCTGATTTGTCGCCCAAAAGCGCAACCGTGGTTCGACATGCTAACGGGAAATATTGGTAACAGGTATTTTTGCATATAAATTCACTTATTCTAGCAGTTATTTAATTCGAGTTTTGCTGCTAATTTGTCGCCCAAACTCGCAATCATGATTTTTTCGCAACCGCACGAAAAAATAGTGCACCCAATATGTTGCCTACTCATCCAAAAAACAATAATTGGTATTTTCGGGACTTTTTACTTAAATTGCTATCATAATCAAAACCACGATTCTGTTACAAATGTATATAGGTATATATATATATATATATATATATATATATATATATATATATTATATATATATATATATATATATATATATATATATATATATATATATTTATATATTTATATATATATATATATATATATATATATATATATATATATATATATATATATATATATATATATATATATATATAAACTGTTCACAAAACATCATTACATCATCATCATCTTTGTCTGTGGTCGAAGTTGTGGATTGGTTGTGCTACTGATACATATCAGAATTAAAGGACCCCGCACATTTAGTTAGAAAAAATGACGACAGCTAAATTCGCTAATTTTTGGATATATTATAGATACTGGCCAGCTATGAAACATATCAATTTTAAATTCTGTTCCCACGGCTGGTTTGGGATATAGAGTGGTCCAAATGTCAATGTCTCGATAAACCATCTTTACAATTTTAGAAAATGCTGTTAACATACAGACTTTCTGTGAAATGCGATAACCTCAGTGGGAAGCTATAGCTTGACGATAGTCACTCATATAACTCAAAATTGAGTCCGACATATACAGGCTGTTTACTCGATGGGTTTGTGTACACGGTCTCGACTTCGACAATTATGTTTCAAAAGGCTTTATTTCTTACTTAATAATAACAAAGGATACCCAAAATAGTAGATGGAAAGTACAACTCTCTACCATGTACAATTTAGAAAGAATGATGGTCTAATTTGACACCACCGAATTTTTCTTCTTTATATTTTGTACAGGGATTATTTGTGAGGTACTGGAAAAATAAATGAGTTCATTGCCAAATCGAATAGTTAAAAAACAGGCCACATTCATGTTGAAACTAAAGTTCATATATCGTATGTTCGTTTCCTAATGTCGAAAAATGAGAGTGTATCTAATGATTCTAATGGGACTGATTGGATTTCAACGAGACAAGTAAGAATAGTATATTCAGTTTGTATTGTTCAGGGTGGTTTGGAATCGCTTCTTCCAGATCCATAGACTCACTCTTCAAGATGGAGGTACAGTGAAATACGTTCTTTGACCATAAGTTTAGTATCCTGAATGAATAATTATTTTCACATTTGAATATCAATTGAAATCGCGTTGTTTACCGAATCTATAATTTTAGTAAAAGGATATTTCACGTGCGGGAGCATACCAGAATAACCAAGGTACCACAACACCATTGCCCATGAGCACATGTTCCGAGTGTTCTTGGACCTGATTTACAGGTACAGTAGTACCCCGACACCGACTCTCGGTCTTCATTATTTTGAATCCATAGCTGATACTTTGTAACATTTTTATATCTCGAAAATAGTCTCAACCTAACAAGGTTAATATCGAGATGAGTTTCATCAATTTCTAAATTATTATCTTGGTCACCTCAAGATGAAAAATAATTAATACATTTTTTTATCTACGAGGTATGCCTGTAAAAATGAACATACGGTATAAAAACGTCAGTTTCAACATGATATGTACTTTTTATAGACTATTCGACTTACTTACTCTCCAGTACCTCACAAATAAAAAGTTTTCAAATAATAAAGAAAACAAATTCTGTGATTTTAACTTTTGAACCACTTTTTTTTTCTAAACTATTAATGGTAGGAAGCTATATTTTGTTTCACTGTTTTAGATATCGTTTTTTATCAATGAAGCTAGAAATAGAGTTTTTTAGCATAAAACTGTCGAAGTTGAAGCCGCATACACAAACTCATCGAGTAAACAGCCTGTATATGCCGGGCTTATTTTCAAGTTATTTGGATGGCTTCCTTTAAAGAACGGTTTTTTAGTGAAGTTATCATATTACAGTAAAAAATTTGTATGTTAACATCATTTTCTGAAATTGTGAATATGATTTTTTTGGACATATATATTTAGACCACTCTATATCCTAAACCAGTCGTGGAAACAGAATTTAAAATTGATATGTTGTGTAGGTCGCCAGTATCTATAATATATCCAAAACTTAGCGAATTTAGCTGTCGTTATTTTTTCTAACTAAATGTGCGGGGTCCTTTTGCATACATAGCTTTGCTAGGCTCGAATTATTTACAGCGAAGCTCATTTATTGCAAAGTGAGATCTAATAGACAAACTGAATTTTCAGTATCATTTCGTTTCGAATTTTACATTTAACACTATTCATCAATGAAAATATCCTCTCCACGAATGCATTGAATGACGGTAAGCTTAGAAGAGTAAATGCAAATAGAGCTAAATCTTTAAACATGAATTGGTAAGCTGCATTTTTTAAATCTATAACTTTCCTCCAAAAAATAATAGGGTTATCAGGGACTGATTCACCAAACATCTCTTTCCAATCGACATTTAACAAGTTTCTATATTGTATCTCTATGTCAGATATTCTATTGGGAGTTACAAAAGTAAGTGGCAGCTCAAAAAATTTTGGTCTTCTTATCTGCCGAAAAACATTTGAATGCAAGGGCATGCGTTTGATTGATTCAAGTAAAAGTACTTCAATAAAATCCACACATTTTCCTTTAATTTCTTCAACCTATTCAGATAAAATATTATTAGCCGTTAATTCTTATTACTCATATATTATATTTTACGTAAGTGGAAATAGAAACACAACTAAAAGCGATTAAGCGCAAACAAGTGAAGAAGCAAGAGAGAGAATATTATCTTGGTTGTCTATTTATAAGCTATTTGTTTTATTTATTTAGAGTTTTCTATGAGAGATTTTTTATTCATTATTTTTTATTAGAATAAATTTTTTTATTTTTCCAAAATATTTTTTGATGAATATTCGTTTTCTAGTATACTTTTCTAGGTAAAAATACAGAAAATGCTGTGTATTCCTGTATATTTTTCACGTATACTTATTTTAGTACTATGTTAAAAACAAGCTCCCTCAATAACTTGTATAGACCCCTCTAGAAAGCAGTGCTGGCTACGGCCCTGTATATATATATTTATATATATATATATATATATATATATATATTTATATATATATATATATATATATATATATATATATATATATATATATATATTTATTATTTATATATATATATATATATATATATATATATATATATATATATATATATATATATATATATATATATAATCTCTTGATAATTATTAGCAATAACAGGCTGGTTGAATCTTAAAAAACTCGATTTTATTAAAAAGTTGACGTTTCACTACGATATTCGTAATTGAAATTTCTTTGACATTTATTGATTTGAAAAAATTGAATATACAGGTCTGCTTTGTATATGCTATTCAGTCTAATATTAATATTCAAAATTGTTATCATTAGATGGTAAGGGAAACCAAAGAAACCTTTACCTACGTAATGTTTGAAAATAATAATAATAGGGTACTATTTATCTAACAACAAAGAAATTAGTCATAGGAAAACATTAAAGAAGTGGAGTAGAATTATCGGTATAGCACGCTTATATGGAAGCAGCCGTTGACACGTGTTTCGGACTCTTTGGTCCTCATCAGAACGGCGTAGCCAAGTATTGGATTGAAAATTTGAAGATGAAAATAGTACAACAAACAAAATCCTCTGATACGGAAGATAATCACACAATTGTGGTTTATTGTTTGAACTCTCCGGTATGGGAGATTTGGTCAAACTTTGCCACAATTGTGTGATTATCTTCCGTATCAGAGGATTTTGTTTGTTGTACTATTTTCATCTTCAAATTTTCAATCCAATACTTGGCTACGCCGTTCTGATGAGGACCAAAGAGTCCGAAACACGTGTCAACGGCTGCTTCCATATAAGCGTGCTATACCGATAATTCTACTCCACTTCTTTAATGTTTTCCCATGACTAATTTCTTTGTTGTTAGATAAATAGTACCCTATTATTATTATTTTCAAACATTACGTAGGTAAAGGTTTCTTTGGTTTCCCTTACCATCTAATGATAACAATTTTGAATATTAATATTAGACTGAATAGCATATACAAAGCAGCCCTGTGTATTCAATTTTTCAAATCAATAAATGTCAAAGAAATTTCAATTACGAATATCGTAGTGAAACGTCAACTTTTTAATAAAATCGAGTTTTTTAAGATTCAACCAGCCTGTTATTGCTAATAATTATCAAGAGATTAAAAATAGATCACAGGCAACAACAATTCGAATAAATATATATATATATACATATATATATATATATATATATATATATATATATATATATATATATATATATATATATATATATATATATATATATATATATATATATTTATAGATAACAGATCATTAACCAACGAAGTGCTAAACTGATTACATTACTATTGGCCGTTGCTGGAATGTATTTCGACCTAGGCAAATGAATAAACTATATATGAAAAAATAACCGACGTTTTGGTCGATAATATACTAATTATTACAGCATATCATATCTTAGGGTGTGTAATTAAACTAAGGTAGTTTCTGTACAAATTCAAATATTATTCCAATACCGAATATGGTAATAATTGTGTGTGTTTGTTTGTGTATATGTACCTATAGTCATTTGAACCGTCGAGAGATGGGATAAACGCAATTAACTATTCGACAATATATATAAGTGCGCTCAAGTATCTGAGACTTGCGTATGCATCCAATTAAGGAACTTTATAAAGCGTTGAGCTTGCCGTAACAAACAAATTATTTCGAAGGGAAAGTACAACAATCAACCGTGGCGGTAAAAGCGTACAATTTCTGGTTTCGTTGATCAAGGAGATTCGAGATAGATGTTGAGTTCAAAATCCTGGTGCAGCATACCGTGCGTTTCCTTGACCGATTTAGGTGTGGGAACGTATTTGGTAATTGGTGGTGCGTTCAGAAAACACAAGAAGGAAAAATGGAAACTGTGAAATTTTCACTCTAAAAGAAAATGTACAAACAAATGTTGTTTACTAACAGCACGTTTTTATTGGTGAAAACTATATTTTGTTACCTAATATGAGAAATTGTTTCATTCAAAATCTTCTATTGGACAATATAGATAGAAATATAAAATTATAAAGGATGTACCAGACTTAACTGAATATTTCGTTTAATACGAAGTATTAAAAAATTGCAGAAACAGATTGATTTGTAGAGGGGACATCGATTCACATGATATGACACAAAAAATATGATTTTTATAATTAAAAATGAAGGAAATATAACTAGAATAAATATTGAAAAGAAAGAATCATATCTAATCTATAAAACAAAAACCCATCAAACCCAGTCTGTGTACTTTTAAAGATAACAAATATAATCCAAATATAGAATCAAAGTATGTGTATTTTTTAAAAACTTCCAATCACCCTTAATAATATTCTAATAGATGTGATTTTTAAAATAATACTATACTGATAAAATTGTTTGATACAAATTTTTCTTCGTTTTGTTAATTGAATTATAATAATTTTCATCTCGAGAGGGCAAGTAATAGAAAAAATACGAAATATAGAAGCAAAACCGAGAGAAATAAAATAATCATGTTAGAAAATTTTAGTGTGGCACGTTAGTAATTGCATAAAGACTATTTATAAACTTGTAGATCGGACAATGAAAAAGGTTCGCCATCTCTGGTATAGGGTAGGTATGTGTTACATAGTATGAAAGCTCTTTTGATACCGACTCTGAATTCGTAATAAAAATAGAAACCTTAGATTCATTCTAACGAAAAAAAATGTTTAAAATATTTTGTATCATTAAATTTCCAATTTATCATTGAAATCGAAAATAAATTGATCACAATATATGCTGAGACTTTCCACCATGTTGGTTTCATTTGCCAGAAACAGCAATTGTATTAGAATATTTTCCACTGAACAATTTAGATTATATTTATTTTCATTACCCAATAATACGAATTTTAGAATATGTTTTACTGACAGTAGCAGTTGCAGCATTATCTCCGTCAAAAACTTCTTGGTAGTTAATGGAATGTATGGTTATTTAATTTCAGGTTTATTTCGATGACTAACCACTACTGGTACAGACTGAATAAATCTCCAAAAAATTTCACGGCTTTGCCCACATATTTACGAGTACTTTCTTGCGTTCATGCTATTGTGTTTCTTTCACCTTGTCCTTGACTGAAAAACCGGGCACATAGTTCATTTCGTTTTAACAGGAACGGGCTTAGAAATTTTGAAGAAATGAAGATTAGGAATCCATTTTCAACCTAATCCGTTTCCAATGTGTAACTGGCTTTATGATTTTCCATAAATGATATTCCCATTCATTTTTAGAGTGGATATGTAAGAAACATCAAGGTGGTCATTGGCAGAATAATTGTTGCATAATCGGCGATTTTGGGAGACTATAAGTAATATGTATCAAATGAGAAATTCCTCATTTTACCGTACCTTTCAGACAAAACATTTTAAGGTGCAAACAAACACATAACAAAGCTATTTATCAAATTCATCTAGTCGTTACAAAATTAAGACATGCAGGTACGCATAAACTGTCTATCGATAATTCGATATGCTCAATTTGCTGACATGATGGTATTTCTAACGTTTACCGCTTCAACATGAATGGAAATATTACTACTATGAGGATTGTTCAATTAATTTTAATTTTTTGAATAATGTTACTGGTATTCCTTATATATATATATATATATATATATATATATATATATATATATATATATATATATATATATATATATATATTTATATCTATATTATATTTTACTCTATATTTTTTGCACAAGTCAATATTATATACGACATAGAAGAAAATTTAAAATCAAATGCAGTATTAACAAAAGATAAAAATTTCAACTATTTTGAAACAATGAAGAATCAGTTCCTAAGAAGAAATTTTTTAAATTCACCTGTATCTAACAGCATTTGCTCATATAACCAAGTACCTGTAGAAAATGTAAATGATAGTAATGTCAAAAAAATATGCCATAGCCTGAGGTTGTTATTTCAGATGATTTAGTTTTTGTTTATGTCGTGTAGTTTATTGATGTTATAGAATATAGAGGATATTTATTATTTTAACTGAACAGGCTAAATTGAGCTATATTTTGTAGGTATTTGGTCAACAAATAAATATTATTATTATTATATATATACTGGGTGAATTTTTAGATTGAATCTGTTGAAAATCTCGAAAAGGGAACAACTAACGGAAAAAGTTTCTTATACAAGGATGATGGTTCTGAGGGAGAAGTCTAATGCTATAAACTCTTCCATTTTCTTCACCCTCGTGGATGAGGAAAGGGGTCAACTTTGAAATTTTAAATGGAAACCTCTGTTTTTTTATATTGCAGATTCATATTCTACGGCAAAAAATGTACGGACAATTTTGTATGATTAATTAATAGAACGGATAAGTTGTGGTCATATATATATATATATATATATATATATATATATATATATATATATATAAATAAATATATATATATATATATATATATATATATATATATATATATATATATATATATATATATATATATATGTATAACAATTATGAAATATATGAATTTATAATATATCTACTGTTGTATCAGGAAAAAGTTTCAATGATCGTTATAAAAAGATTTCCAGGCAGCTTCACAATCCAAAAAAACTAACGACAACTGCTGTGATGTTCTTGTTTTTACAAATTGAACTAAAAAAATATGAAATATTTCACAGGTATTAGTTTGTTTCTGTTATAAAAAAGTGATAAGTAAGAAGCAGTGATTTTTCCTAAACCCGTTTCTGCTACACTTTATATAGAGAAAAGAGAGAGAGAGTATACCATGCTTCAATGATTATATACGTGGCAGTCCTCTTCAACATAAATACATTTGTGTGTTAAACAAAAGCAACCTTCAGTGAAAAATGAAGTCTTGATGCATCATGAAATATCTGAAGATACATCCGGTTTCTGTCTAATAATATTAGGCACATAGCAGCATAAGAGGACCTTGAAGAGTTTGATGAAGAAATAGAGTATTATGTTCGTTCAGTGTTACGAAATACAGCAGGATGTCGCGGCCATCTACCAAAGAAATACACCAAAATTTGACAAATATTTTAATATATATGCGAGAATAAAATTGATCAAGCCGAGGAGCTATTCAGAAGACCATCAAATTGACATAGTAACAATCGTATATATAATTATATATATATATATATATATATATATATATATATATATATATATATATATTTATATATATATATATATATATATATATATATATAAATATATATATATATATATATATATATATATATATATATATATATATATATATATATATATATATATATATATATATATATATATATATATATATAACTAATATTGAAGTTTCGCTTATCACTTGGTGAAACATGATTAAATATTGATATTTAAAATGAAAACACTTGGGCTTTAAGTTTCACAAATATATTGAATAAAAATTGACAATTACATTAGTCAACTAGTTTCGGGTTATGGGGTATCAAGACTGTTCAGTTCTTGATAATGGGCCCATAACCCGAAACTAGTTGACTAATGTAATTGTTAATTTTATTCAATATATTTGTGAAACTTAAAGCCAAGTGTTTTTATTTTAAATATCAATATATATATATATATATATATATATATATAATATATATATATATATATATATATATATATATATATATATATATATATATATATATATATATATATATAGATTTATTCGAATTGTTGTTGCCTGTGAACTATTTCTAATCTCTTGATAATTATTAGCAATAAAAGGCTTGTTGAATCTCACAAAACTCGATTTTATTAAAAAGTTGACGTTTCGCCACGACATCGTGGCTTTATCAAAACTTTTGAAAAAATTGAAATTTCTTTGACATTTATTGATTTGAAAAAATTTGAATAGAAAAAGACTACTATGTTTCACTAAAATTTTTCGGCTGTGGCCGTTCTTTGTTATATATTACGTTCTATTCATTCCAATATTAACATTCAAATCTGTTATTATTAGATGGTAAGGGAAACCACAGAAACCTTTACCCACGTAATGTTCGAAATAGGTTCAAATTATTTTGATTTTGAAAAGTCAAAGAATAGGTAGGGTACTATTTATCTTTTTTTCAAAAATTTCTTATTGCGGCTATGGCCGTCTTCAGTTATTAATTACGTGCTATTTAGTCCAATATCAACAGACAGGTCTGTTGGTATTAGATGGGAAGGGAACCACAGAAACCTTCACCCACGTAATGTACAAAATTTGACAAAAGTCAAAGAATAGGGTACTATTTTTCTCAGCGTTTTTGATCATTTTCTATTTCTAAAATTTTTGTGCTGTTAAAGTTGAAAGTATGATTCTCATTGTTTTTATGTTTTATTAGTGCTGTGGTTTGTGTTCTGTTATATATATATATATTCAAAATTTAGAAGAAAGATTAAAACCACACAAGTATACCAGAACACAAACCACAGCACTAATAAAACATAAAAACAATGAGAATCATACTTTAAAAAGTACCCTATTCTTTGACTTTTCAAAATCAAAATAATTTGAACCTATTTCGAACATTACGTGGGTAAAGGTTTCTGTGGTTTCCCTTACCATCTAATAATAACAGATTTGAATGTTAATATTGGACTGAATAGCACGTAATAAATAACAAACAATGGCCACAGCCGAAAAATTTGAGTGAAACATGGTAGTCTTTTTCTATTCAAATTTTTTCAAATCAATAAAATCTGAAGAAATTTCAATTTTTTCAAAAGTTTTGATAAAGCCACGAATGTCGTGGCGAAACGTCAACTTTTTAATAAAATCGAGTTTTTTGAGATTCACCAAGCCTTTTATTACTAATAATTATCAAGAGATTATATATATATATATATATATATATATATATATATATATATATATATGAAATTTTATTTGGTTCTACGGAAGTAGAAATAGACATATTAAAACAATGGTTAATAATAACAATTTGTTTAGAAAGGGTAAAGGCTAAGATGATTACAAATAATTAAGAAAAGGGATAACAATCATAGTTTTTCAATTTTTCACACACTGATAACGTCATATATTGTTCCCTACATCCATTCCAACACAAAATGGCAGCTTTTAATAGTATCGTTCAGTGAATATTCCGCTATAAAACATTAATTTTAATATCGAGAAAAATATAATTAAACAAATTGCCTCTGATTATTTGGTCATAATGATAATACATATATATATATATATATATATATATATATATATGTATATATATATATATATATATATATATATATAATATATATATATATACATATATATATAATTATATTTTTCAACACGAAGAAACTATTTTTTAAAAATAACGATTTTATTCAGAACGATGTTTACAGGTTGAGAGTTCAAATCAAACTTACAGTTTCTATTATTCTAATTGTGCTCTCTAGCTAAAAAGGATGAATAAGCATTTCATATATATTATGCGCAGCGTCTACAACTACAATTCAGCATTTTAAAAGGGAGATACAGGCTGTCTCTCATATAACTCTTCCCCTCTTTGAGAAAGTTCGTTATTCCTCTTAATGAGGTGACGAATCTTAGTATAAAGTTTATATAAAAAGAAAAATACAATTACAATGACAATAAAAAAAACAAAAATGGTAACTATGCTAAGAGTTGTGAGATGTGGAGCCCACTGGTAAATGTCCTCTAATTTTGGGACTTCTTCTTCTTTAATCATTGATATGTCGGTAGTATAAGTCCAATTCGTTTCCAACGGGATGAGGTCGACTTGGGCGTATTTATGAAGAACCTCTAATGGGTATATCTTCTTGAAACCATTAGATACTTCCATCTTCGATTTGAAATAGGTCCTTTTGAGGGTAGATTGGTATACGGCTACATTGATCCTTAAGTGTAGCTAGTACATGTGTAAGGCATTCTGGTGGTTTGGTCATGTAATCTTGTTTTCCAATGTAGAAGTTTTCTACTTGTTGGACTACCTCGGTACTCCATATAATTTTCTTGTTGAGTGTTAATCCATAGGATTGAAGGTGGGGTACACTGGTATTTTGGAAAGGTAAGTTGTATACTTTGTACAGGTCATATTCAATTTTTGAAAAATAGGAATAGTGATACTGAAAAGAATGTTAAAATCTTTGATAAATACTCTAACGGTGCATGCTGCATAATAATCGCTGAAATGCGTAACAGGCAGCAGTTTTTATTTTCAGAACTTCGTTAAACGTTGATAGCGGCAGAATATTCTCGTGTTAATAAATGAAATAGCACTTCCTAATTTAATTTACCTGATAGAATAGATATCTCGTGTGAATAGAGAGTTATTGAATTCATTCTCAAAGCCCATTTTGGGAGTCTCTTAATTGATTAGTTTTCTTTATTAAGAAAATTGATAGTGTCGACATATTTGACTGTGTATCTGAAATTATTTCGGCGAGCGTTATTAGAAAGAGAATACGTACAGTGGTCATCTGAAAATTACGAAAACCAATTAGTGTTTTCTTTGTTTAATTTTATTTTTATGATAAATGTGTTGATTCCGAGGATTCTTTTTTATATTTAATTTCATATTGAACTCTTCTGGTTTAAATTTTCCATCGCATCAGACGCGAGTTTGGCTTCTTTTTAACGAATTTAGCCAAATTAATGGTTTATGGTCTGTATACATAATAAATTTCGTTCCGTACAAATACGGTCGAAAAATGCTTAGTAGCCCAAACAATCGATAATAATTCTTTCTCGATCGTCGAGTATTTAATTTCTTGATCAGTTAACGTTTCTACTGGCGTATGCTATCGGTAATCATTAGGAACATTGCCTTGCGATAAAATCGCTCCTAAAGCATAATTTGAGGCGTCAGTCGTTAAATTGAATGTTTTTGAAAAGTCAGGATAGTTTAGAATTGGATGATTAATTAGTAGGTTTTTTGAGGTCAGGAATGCTTTCTTTGTCTGTCAGGTCGATTTTCGAGTCTTTCTTCAAGTACTTAGTCATTGGTTTAGTGACTTTAGCAAATTTCGGGATAAATTTACGATAGTAGCTTAGCATACCTAAATAAGATTTAATTTCTTTAAATGATCTAGGTAAGGGAAATCTTTCAATGGCTTCTATTTTCTTGGGATTGGGGTCTGATAATGCCTTTTTCTAATAATTCCGCGATTTGTTTTCTGAATTTCCGCACGGTGTTTTTTCGGGGTATCTATATATTTTTGCATGAACAGGAAATTCATCTTTAGTTCTGATATGATGCTTGATTTTTTGAAGTTGAAATTCAAGGATTGTCCCGCTTAATTGCAGGGCGTTTTCAGTATTATTCGAAAAATTTTTAATTAATTGATTCTGAATTTTCATAGGTGAATGTGATAAATCTATTAGGGTAAGATAATTTTCTAGGAATCACTTTTTGAAAATATATGGGTATTCTACAATTTTTCACCTATTAATAAATTATTCTGTAAGTGAATAGTAAAATTATTTTTTCTTAAAAATTCAAAGCCTACAATACCATCATACTGAGTATGGGAATTTGTAAATTACGAAAGGAAATTCTTTTTTTCAAACCAAAGGAATCCACGGGAAATAAAACTTTTTTCATGACTCTTATCGTGTCCGTGAGGTGAAAATTAAATCAGTGTCTTCTGGATAAATGAGGATGAGGTATGCTGTTATAAGCAACCTTAGGATCTATTAAGCAGACAGTACATCCGCTATCTAAAAGTAATTTGCATTTCGGATATTCAATTGCGATGTAAGGCAAGCAATTTTTTTCGATTTTGTCATTTATAGAATTTATGTCAATTGAATTTCCGAGATTCATTATCTGAAAATTTTTTACAATCTTCTTCATTGACATCAAAATTTTTCGTCTGGAGGACTGTTGTCCAATTCATGATTTTCATGTATATTTTCTTCGCTATTTTCCGCGTCGAGATTTGTAAGTTCTTCGGATATGAAATTATTTCGGTGTTTGTCCCATATTTTCGAAATGATTATATCGTTGATTTTGATATTGATTACTCGCGGTATTTGCGAACTAACTGTCATTTGACGTTTTTGAGCTGTTGGGTTTACAGAAGATAGTCGACATAGGAGTCGGTCTATTATACGCCACATAATTATTATTTGGTCGAAACACGTTTGTTTTTAGGTATTTTCCTTGTTATTTCTTCCGAAAACCTGACTATTCGTCGGATATTGTCTTTGCGGTAGTACTGTTTCTTTGTTGTAAATGAATAGGTTGAGAAGGAAACGTTTTCGTAGGTGCAATCACTGGTTGTTTCCATGTTCTCATCAAATCTAGTTGTGATTTTTGAGACATAATAATTCTCTATAGTCTGTACCGTTAAGTCAAATGTAATATGCGGTGTAGTCAATAGAGCAGTTTGTAGATCTACTTGAGACATTACTTATAAGGACGTTTTTTGCTAAGTCTGAAACTAGTTGTTTATGTAATAATTTTCAGAGCTTGGTCTAAAGTAGGTTCTGCGTCAATTCGATAATTAATTCGGATTTTATAATTTTTAACTAACTCAATGAAATCTAGGACGTTTCTTCATTGGGTTTCTTGCGCAGAAATTGAAGCTGATTTTTAAGTACATCGAGATTGACATTGATCACCAAATTTATTCAATAAAAATGTTTTTATACCGATCCAATTATTTGGTACATTAGATGATCGAAACTCGGCATTTGCTTTTTCAATTAATTTGCTTTTAATGACAGCCAAACAATATGTTTTCACTATCTGG
>JARQZK010000025.1:382500-390000 GCA_030704885.1 Cynegetis impunctata
ACAGTTACCACACTTGCAATGTTCATGTTCAAGAAGAAAAAATTATGAATTAACTATTGCATAACTAATTGAAAAATCGCGATAAATTTTTTTTGCCACCGGATTATTGTTCACTCACTTATCTAGTAAATGCCTGAATTTTTTCATTCAATAATTTTCCTATTTAATATGATTAAATAATGTTTATTGTTGAAGTGTCCAAAATGGGTTTATCCGTTTTCGGCCATATTTTTACCCCTCTAAGAAAATTATAAATATTGATCCTGCAGTTTCGGGAGTTGAGACTTCATTATAGGAAATTTCCTCCACTTTTCGAATTTTTTTCGAGGTATCAAAAATCTCAATAATTTTTTGAATTATTCGCAGAAAACCAAACCCCTCTTCTTTTCTTTCAGTAAATTGTTTACAACTTTTACAAATTTCGCGAACGAAACTGTAATTTTTTTAAAAAACATCTACATTCTATTCCGAATCAAATGACATATCGATCATGATTTTCCGAGACTGTTGAAAAAAGTTGAACAAAAAAAGAAAAAAGCACTTGTTGACTAGACTATAAGTCAAACGTAAGTATCAGTTACTCATTGATGAAACAATTCAAACATATCAGCATTTCCATCGTTACGCTGAACGAACGCATGCATTTAACGGGGCGATTAATTTAGGAATCCTGTAGAAAGCTCAATTATAAAAATTCAATCAAAAATTGATCTAATAAGTAATGCCAAGGTCGATGGACACCACAAGACTGTTGCATAGAATCCGGATGCGGACGTGTCCTAGATTTCTCTTCAGTTGTGTATTAGTTGTTCCTACGCCGTGACAGAGACAGGTATCGTGTATATAAGAATTGAAATGAAATCCGTCGGCCTCTGAAGATCGTGATCTAATATCGAAGAGATGCCAGAACATTTCGAGGCAAATACGATTCACTCTCCATCTCTGAACTGACATCTTATTTTGAAGTAGGAGCCTTCTTCAACCACAAATTTGATAATGTCTCTTTCAGTACGTTTTTATTTTATTTAATTTAGTTATGACGGAAAGAACAGTTATTTCTTTTCATTTTGCGAAGGTTATTTACTTCCCATAATACAGTAATACTAAAAAAAAGAGGAGAGCTACATCACAAGGTCGTCATTTTTCGTGCGAAATGCATCGCGTCCAGATGCGATTCTAACGAATGAAATTGCATTTTGAAAAGTAACGCTTAAATAGCGAACCGAATTGAAAAGTAGGAAATAATTTATTTCTCTGAAAAAAAAATTCTCTAAGTGCATCATGGTTGAGGAAAAAAGTTGAAACTAACGAAGGAACGCACCTCAACATCTACTCAATCCAGAAACCAAATTTCAACCCTCTATCGTAAAAAAAATAGCGAAGTGCATCGCTTACTGATTTGCGAAACAGCTCGAGATGCAATTTGAACGGAATAGTCACTGCGAAATGCATCGCGATTGGGAAAAAGAGTTGAAACTAACGAAGGATCTTGAGTCAAAATAAACTCAACGTACGTACCAAACTTCAACCCTCTAACTCAACCTGCAGAAGCTGTGGAGTTCGAGAATTTTTCAAAAACCCCGGAAAAACAAGAAATATCTACTTAAAAATGGCGGCTGTTGGAAAAATTTAACCAAACTTTGTTCTACTATGAAAAAAGTCCCAGGTACCAAATTTCAGCTCCTTTGACTGATGGGAACGGATGGAGGTGCCAAGATGTACACACATGGAAAGTTTTTCGAAAATCGGGGTCTAGTAGGTCTAAAACGGATAAAAAACTACTCCCGCGCACTGCTTTCCTTCGATACACTGCAATAGTAGGTATGTATTTTATGGGAAAATACGACTAAACAGACGGGCAATTGATAATATGAATGTTTTTCGTATAATGCTGTGAACACTGCTTGCTTTCGATGTGTAAAATATAACCTCTCGGTATGAGTACTGTCATGCATGGGACTAATTTTGTAAATTCGACAATAGAACCTAACAGGAAATAGAGAAAAACTCACGATTCATTTAAATTACTTATTTTATAATAATAATAATTACAATAATATAACTTTATAAATCAAAAGTAAAACACTAAGCTTGATTGCACAAAAATTGCTATATTTAAATAGAACTTAGGATATCCCTACTCATTGAAGCAGTGTTATACATAGATAGATTGTTACATTGCCAAAACAGTTGGAAAACTCTTGATGATGGATTAATAGCCAGAAACATATAGGGAACGTACCCAAACTACGTGACCTATTTTTTACAACTTTTTATCCACCTCCCCCCCCCTCAGTGACCATCCGTAGTATATTCCAAGACCCCCTCCCTCCCCCTCTAGTTTTTACGTAGTAATTCATAAATATTTTTTTAATCATTTTCTTGTAGACAGAACGTTAAAAAAAATAATTGGGCTCATATTTGTCTTTATTAAAATTTCGATGTTTTTATGGGGTATCTCGGTAACTATAGGAGATACAAAAAAATGGAAAGTGCATTTTTGATCTCTTTTTTCGAGTCAAATTTAATGGCGAAAACCAAAATATGAAATCGTCTTTTATTTTGGAGTTATAAACAAAAGTTTGACTTTCAGACAAGTGAGCATATCATGGTTGTTTGTGAAATTACGAGACATTTTTAAGGCACTTTTTTTCTGTATAATCTAGAGATTTACATCTAATTTTATAAGACATTACCACTATAAGAAAATAATACAAATTACAGTAAATGTTGTGAAGAACTGATGTTCTTTATGGTTCATACATAAATAACATACCTATCTTTATGATATTCTAAACTGCATTATGCATATATATAATATCAATATTTGAAATGTAATTCACATTCAATAAAATTTTGTCTATGTTTATTTATATTGTTACTGGTTTTCTAATATAATTGTCTTTTATATATCCTCAAAAGAAAAAATCCAGTGGTGTTAAAGTCAGGTGATTGTGGTGGCGACCTCACTGGAATATTATTCATCATCCAGTTATTTCCAAAATTAGTATTAAACAATTCTGAAACGGTACTTATATTATGAGGCGGTGAACCATCATGTTGGAAGAACTGATTTTGTGTCTCAACTAAGGGTGGATTGTCCATGAATTCCTCAATAATTTACTGATTCAAAATTTCGTAGTACCATTGGTTATTATGATTTTCTTGATATATATATGATACGTTAAAACACGACAGCCACTTAAATTTTATACTTTGTGAATTCAGTTTCAAATATTCATATTCATAATGCAGTTCAGAATGTTATAAAGAGATGTAATTTATGTATCAACCACAATGAACATAAGTTTGAACATTTATTGTAATTTGTATTGTTGTTTATAATTGTAATGTCTTATAAAAAAAATTATGTAAATATCTAATATTTTGGTCTTGGCTTGTTTAATGATTCACAATTAATTAGATTTTCTTTTAATCAATTGAAAATAGATTTATTAGGTTGTCTTCTTCCTGGATAGCCATTGAAATATATCTCAGATGTAATATCACAACTGTTTTTACGATTAAATCAGTTAGTTGATATTATGATGGAAAGAAATGGACAAGCTCTGTCATAGATGTCACCTGCCTACATAGAATGAATAGGTTCATATAAAAACGCAAAGGGTAATGAACTAAAATATTCTTGCTATTAAAACCTTACACATCAAAAGCAACCTGACATATATCGGAAAAAATCCGATCCAACCGAACCACAGCCAACCATTATTCCCATTTGAAAAAATACATTTCTACCACTGTTTTATACAGAAAAAAGTACCTTAATTATGTAAAAGTTATTATCTCGTAACTTCACAAACAACCATGATATGCACACTTGTCTTAAAGTAGAAAAATGAAATTTTTGTCTATAACTCGAAAACTAATGAAGACAGCGAATTTTGGGTTTCGCCAGTGAATTTATCTCGACAAAAGAGATTGAGTATGCGCCCTCCATTTTTTTTACCTCCTATAGTTACTGAGATACTCCATACAAACATCGAAAATTGGTTACCCTGTACATACCTATAATTTACAGCTGAAAAAATATCATCAAGAAGAAAAAACATATGTACCAGGAACTTAATTTACTAAAACAAAAGTATTTTTTTCTTTTATTCACATTTATCTTTTATCTCAATCATGTTCAACGAACACGTTTCCAGAGGACATTGACTACGTGACAAAAACCTAACCCCTACCCCCGCCCCTGTGACCAATCGTAGTATTTTGAAGAACCCCCTCCCCCCCTGAACGGGTCACGTAGTTTGGGTATGTTCCCATACCTCCAGTAAATATAGCAACTTTTGTGGAATCAAGGCAAGTGTTTTACATTAGTTGATCTATAATCTTGAAAAATGTCCCACCAAGTTTTAAGTGAGCAGTCAATTGACTTTTTTTCTTTCAAACAAATACATAAATTTGAATACAATACGAATAAACAACTACAAAATTACATGAAACCAAGGAAAACAGAGGGCGGAGTTCTGTTCTACCACCTACACCCTGATTCATTAGATCAGAAAAAAAATATATATAAATAAATAAATAAATATATATATATATATATATATATATATATATATATTTATTTATTTATATATTTTTTTCTTCTGATCTAATGAATCAGGGTGTAGGTGGTAGAACAGATATATATATATATATATATATATATATATATAAATAAATATATATATATATATATATTTATATATATATATATATATATATATATATATATATATATATATATATATATATAATATATATATATATATATATATATATATATATATATATATATACATAATATACTAATAAAGTTTAATAAAGTTCTAACTTCTATTTAATACCTCACTGGAATCACTTTCTGACATATCAACAACAAATTACCATGATTATTATTGGACAACCACATGCAATGTTTTTATTGAATAAATATCCAAAATGATCTTCCGAAATTCTGAAGGTAACTTACTACTTAACATTTCAAAAAACGAAGAATAAGTATCACATCTAATGTCTACTTTGGGTATAACACTCCGCAGTTTTTTCGGCATATATGGGTTAACATATATCAAAACTTTGTAACTTAGAAGATACTTCATAATTATGTTAAGTTTATGTTGGATTTCGAAGAGTTACGGTTGAGGAAACGAAAATGGATATAATTTATTTTTCCTATTTTAATGCAAATTGGGAATAGAATTGAAGTAAGTTTTTAATTATACATAATCAGTCACTAATCGTAAAATACATTTGAATAATCACTTTTTGAAATGAATATTTTAAATTGCCATCGTTTTAAAATATACTTATTAATTCTTCTTCGAGAATCTTAGGTGACATTAAATAATCACTCATTAAATGAAACGAAGACTATACTAACCTGATAAAAGAAAATATATATCTTACCAAAACAGAAATGACAAAATTCAGATTGTCTACTCTTTTATTATTATTCCGTATATATTTTAAGGGTTCTAGCGGAACTGTTGAATCATCAGCGCTTTCAATTCAATTTGGGCATTAATATGATCCTAAAGCATTAAAAGAACGGTGAAATTACATAGTTATTATTAACAATGTGCAATGAACACTGATGAATGTGTGTTATTTTGAAACGAAGCTCCTTATCGCACGTTACATTCAAGACATTTGGAATATGAAACTAAAACTGCATCCGACACGACTGCCACGACAGCATGACTAGGCGTGTTCGCATATGCGCATTATTGTTTATTGATTGAGAATGGACTTTGAAAGTGATTAAGAACAATTTGAGGATAGCGACGACGAAGTCAGATGAGTACCAGTGTTAGTAAGATACTCTATATAAATATGAAGATATGCGTATAGTATTATAGATTACGTATAATTTTGAAGTGAATGCATTATAAACTTTACAAATAATCGAATATCTATTAGTCTGATGATAATAATCAGGGATCAGAATGAATAATCAAAGGATATAAATTTTTAACGTTTTTAACTTTTGTTCATAAAAAAGTAGCGATTTCAACTTTAACTTTTCTGATAAAAACACAAAGCTATTTCTTTCAGATACATTTGATTTAATGAAAAACAATGATCCAGCAAAATCTATCATCATCAATAATAACATTATTATATAGGTAGTATACTTTCATAACTTAAGAAATATTGATTATAATTTTTTATTATTTCTTTATTTATTTTTTCATTTACTGACTTTCAAACATTGTTACCTTATTTCATTGTGCCTGCTTTTGATATTCATTATATATGGCGAAAGAAACTTCGTTGTAACCGGGTGTTCCACAACAACTCTCGTCTACATACATTTTTATCTATGAATTTGTCATGTTACTTTCTTTGTACAGGCAATATATATATATATATATATATATATATATATATATATATATATATATATATATATATATATATATATATATATATATAAAGTATAAACTTTAAAATGAAACACACATGGCATATGTTTCACTATATAAAAATATTTAGATACTGTATTTAGCTGTAAAGAATAGTCGACATGTTTCGAGTTATGAACCCATTATCAAGACTGACTACAGGAGAAAAAGGAAGGAAACACACGTGTTTCATTCCTCCCTGAAGTATGTGTCAGGGAGGCAGGCAGCTTGAGTTTGGGATTAACTCCTTCAGCCAGATCAGAGGATACACTTGTATGTACAAGTGCATTAAGGATAGGTGAGACGGGATATTTATGGAACATAGGAAGTGTGGGTAGGGTTCAGAGGATGAATACTGGCCCAGCATTCGCCTTATAAGTTTGCAAGCAGTGATTTACATTACCATGAGGAAACCTCTGAAAAAAAATCATAGCAGACCAGTCGGCCCCGGGGTTTGAACCCGAGACCTCCCAAATACTAGCCAGCGTACCTAACATACTCGACTAACTAGCTTGGTGACTACAGGACAGTATTACATCTTATTTTATAAAACAGACGAAAGCAAAGGTGATACCTGAAAATAAATTTGTTCGTTTACAAGGGGTAATTGACTATTATGGGCGGAACTTATTTCGAGAATTTCAAGAAGGTCAAGGCGCTTTCCTTTGTTACTTGAATGTAACAATTGGGTTCTGTTGAAATCCAGGAAATGATTAAATTTTATACAATGTTCGGAGCAGCCAGTGGTATTTTTATTTTGTAAAATTGACTTTTTATGTTCTTCAACACGAATGTTTATATTCCTTCCTGTTTGTCCAACATAGAAAGCAGGACATTCGTCGCAAAATATTTTGTGAACACCACTTTTTTCTCCGATGTTAGATTTTTCTTTATTATTGACCAAGGATGACTTCAAGATTATTTTATCAGTACAAATTGTTTTAACGTTATTATTCGATAGTCTGTTACAAATTTTGCTACTCAAATTCGGCACATAATTTATTGGGAAGTATTTTTGTTCTTCATTATTAGTTTTCATGGGGTATATTGAATGCAACAGATACTTTAGTCGTTTTTTATTTATATA
>JARQZK010000025.1:395000-475000 GCA_030704885.1 Cynegetis impunctata
GTTTAAAAAACTCCTTGTGAACTAATTTCACACTCTAGGCAATAAGTTATTTGAATTAGATTCAGGACGGACTGAAAGGGGTAGTTTTTTTAGTGCAACTTAAAAGCTAAGCGGATTTCTAGAAAATTATGGGAAAACTTCTGTATAAAATGTAATTTACCATCGATTTCTGTACCTCCAAAAAAAATGAACAAACTATGAACGAATATATAAATATATTCTTGGTTTTTCATATTTTTTGCTGTGTTTATACCTACAAAGCTTGAAAAATAGTTTCTCCAGGGCTACTGAAAACTATTTCAATGGAAACTCACTATTCTACGATAAGAACTCTGTTATTTTATTTAATTCTATTTAGTTTTTGAGTTATTAAGAAACCAAATATCCACATCTTATCAATATATTTCCTTAATAAGATACTAGTTTTTAAGGGTGTTAAGAAATTTCAATATGAACGAATATGTACCTAATAAGTTACAGATTTATAAAAGAGTTAATTTTTTCCTATCATTCATATCACTATACACATTTTTGTGAAATTTTATATTAACTTTCTATGCACCAGGAGTCATTTTCTGGCATACAATAATTTTGTTATGCCTACTAGTGGCATCGTGCGTGATTTACATTTAAAATTTCTGAAGAAAAAATGATACGCAACCGACTTACCGAAATTTTTTTTCAAATTCTCAATTAAACATCATCTTCCGTCTGACCCCCAGTTATAGTTTGACAAAATTTCAATCGTAGTCCTGCATGCACCATATCGTTGATATTTCATACATCAATACATTGTACAGGGTGGGCAAATTTTTATGTTTGTTTGGGGTATCTCTCTGTCATAGATGGCACCCGCCTACATGGAATACGTATAAAAAACGCAAGAGGCAATGTAGTGAAATATTATTTTCGCTTTTAAAGACTTTCACATTAACCCGTTTTTTCCCAAGTATTCAGTTTTTCATATACCCTTGAATGCCCAAGTTTTTAAAAATTGTGATAACATGTTCATTGTCTCGTTTCTAGAGTTGAATTAAAATGTCTCCTAACGTTTTTACAAAAAATTATATCTGCAATTTCGTTTTTGCCAAAAAAAATTCTGTTCCAATATTGGAACACCGAGCTTATTTGTAATATAAAGTGTATGGGTAAAAAAAATTCAATAAATTTATTATGCCGAATATTTAATAAAAAAACATCATTTAACATATTAACTTTTAAAGCATTACTCGTGCAAATTTACCACACGGTACACGTTTTTGTGGTATTTTTATGACAAATTTTGCAGCGATTTTGCTTCGGAGAAAGAACGATCCAGTGATTGAAGCCATCAAATCTTAGCTGATCATGCACTCTGGCTAATAAAGGTTTTGAAGTTTTAGGCCTACCACCACTTTCTGGAGGCTAGCCATATTTCTTCAAACATACGTTAGTAATCTCCCGCCTGAACTTAAGAAAATCAACCTTTCCACAGTTATTTTGGCGGAGGTAAATTTGCCATGCATTATGCATTGTTGAGTCCAAACAGAACACGAAAAGTGTCCACCACCATTTTTTAGATCTAATATTTATTCTATAATCATTGATGTTTTGATCCATACGGTCCACTTCACCCATAAACTTATTGTATTGACCAATGACATATGGTTGTGGAACAGAATCTTTTTTTTTCTTTCGACACTTCTCGAATAGGTAGAAATAGGATCACAAGAACTATCTGGGAGCTAGAAATTTTCATCTTCTACTATGTCAATCAGTTTTTTAGTCGTCAAGCATCTGAAAATAGCATATTTTAAATCGTTACACTAAATAAAACATACGTATCCACTTCTGCCTGATGTTCCAATTTTGGAACACAATTAAAATTGTAAATTGAACAAATAGCATTGAAGTACGGCATATAATTCACATAGTACTCGAATTTAATGATAATGAACAATAAAAATGCACAACAATAACCCAAAAAATGTAATGATATTAAATATATTTTCACTTACTTTCTAGCGTCCATTTGATTACGTCAATAAGGTACTAAATTACTTTGAGATTCGTAACTGACGGCACTAACAATAATAATGCACACGTCTCACTCTGTCCACACACTTAATGAACGTCTCAAGACAAGGAATGCATCAAAGCGTTCAGTGACGTATGATGAAAATACGTAAAAAGTGAAGTTCCAATATTGGAACACCGAGCGCATCTCTGGTTGTTCCAATTATGGAACATCGGGAATAAACGGGTTAAAATCGACCTAACATATGATATATCGTAAGAAAGAGAAAAAAAATCTGTTTCAACCAAACTACAGCCAACCATGATTCCTATTGAAAAAATACATCTTCAGGCCATAACTCGAATTTTCAAATTTTCTCGACACCACTGGATTATACAGAAAAAGCGCCTTAAGAATGTAAAAGTTATTATCTCGTAACTTCATAAACCACCATGGTTGACACTTGTCTAACAGTAGTAAAATCGAACTTTTGTTCACCTTTAACTCAAAGACACAAGACGAAAGCAAATTTTGTTTTTTGCCAGTAAATTTTTCTCGAAAAATGAGATCCAGAATGCGCCCTTCATTCTTTTGTATCTCATCAAACATAACAATTAACAACGAGAAGTGGCGGATTTCTAAATAAGCTAGCTAGGCTACAGTCTATAGCGGCAAATTTTTGTAGCCGGAAAATTTTAAAAATATACAAAACATTCAAAGCAGAAACTTTTTTGCGGCGATGTGAGTCGCTCGCCACTATAAACAGAGTTTATAGATAAAATCAATCAAATTCGCAAAATTTCTTATCTCTTTACTCGGAACATAGCGGCGGCGTGCTCTACAGTTTTTTCATTAAATAAACAAACACTACTTACTACGTGTACAATTTGAATTCGAAAGTTCAGTATGGAAGTGTGATATCATTTATAAATATAATTTTTCACTATTGTCGATCGATTAATCTCAGAACTAAACGGTCGAGAATGTGCGTACGACAGTGATCGAAATTTTCTACGTCTTTTTCAAATTTCTGATCAGGAAATAAAAAATGAAGCATTTAAATTATGTTAAGTTTATTCACAAGATGTTTCAGATGATCTAGTTGAAGAGATTTTACACATCAAAACTATAAATATCAATAATATGTGCAATTGGATTAAGGATCAAAATCTGCTTGATATTTTTCCTAATATTGATATTACTTTGAGAGTAAACAAATCAATGGCTGTCAGCAATTGTTCATCGGAGCATTTTTCCTCATGTTTGAAACGAATTAAAATATATTTACGCTCAACGCTGTCCGATAGCAGATTAAGCGATTTAGCAGTTTTATCAATTTAATCAGATGTTGCAAATTCGATTTCATTTGATGATTTAATTGAAATTTTTATAAATAATAAACTCAAAAAAATAATAAACTTCAACAAATAGTTGAATATTTATAAAATATATTGTTTTATATTTTCATGAAATTAAGTTTTTTTGTATTTTATTTGATTTTGATAATCGTTTGTATTATTTTCGTATTTTGTATTTTATTAAATATTAACATGACCTTGAAATTTCGAAATGAATCGGGCGCTTTATCGAAAAAATACCTGACTTGGCGAATACTTCGAAAGATAATTTATCACCAAATTCAAATGCGGAAAGTGACCAAAAGAATATGAAATGTATTTTTATCAAACAGCCATGGTCCTCAGAACAAAAAAGGATTATTGTCATATATTTTGCTGAACATATAAAAAACAGAGAAGTCCAAAACAAATTGAGGTTAATATGTTCTAAGAAGAATGTCCTGGTTTATTTGAGAATAGAAAATGGGAATCCATAGAAGCTGATGTTTACAACTTCTATACCGGAAAACTAAAGAGTCGTATTGATATTCACACAATATAATTTTTTAACAGATCGGATCAATAAGGAATTGGGAAAAACATTTTATTTTTTTTAAAGAAAATAATGTATTCACTTTAATTAATAAATTCTTCATTTTCCACGGAGGATATTTTCTTTCTACAATAAAATAATATACTTTCACGTCAAAATTATGTAATAAGTGCATAATAATAGTTATCGTATTAAATAAGAACAGACAGATACACATCTCACTTCATAGTAATAATATAAGAAGGTTCACTTTGGCAACAATGCATGGCTCAAGGTTGTTAACTCAAATCAATAAATCTGTATATTTGGATCAGTTTGGATAGAAGGTTCTAGTGGATCAGGATAGTACGAAAAAATTGGGTATATATAAAATATTTTTTTTTTTCATAAAAAAGGAAACTTTCAGATGTTTATTTCGAGAAACTTTTACATTTTAGCTTAAAAATGAAATTCCCGGTTTTAAACTAATTTTTTAATGAATATTTAAAGGTGCCTCAGTATATAACTATTTACCTAGTGTCTCTGTTTTTATAGAGAGATATATATATATATATATATATATATATATATATATATATATATATATATATATATATATATATATATATATATAGATATATTATATATATATATATATATATATATATATATATATATATATATATATATATATATATATTATATATAATATATATATATATATATATATATATATATATATATATATATATTATATATATTAATATATATATATATATATATATATATATATATATATATATATATATATATATATATATATATATATATATATATATATATGTACAGCCGTCAAGAAAAAAAATCTTTAGTTAACATAATTTCAGTGTGCCTAAGGCTCCTCTATCAGTCTTGTGTCTCCTACAGCAGTCCAAGTATTCATCAATACTGTAAGGTTCGCATTGCAACAAAAACAGGCGTGTTTCGGCTTTAAATTTATCAAGCCTTGATATTTTCCTCATAGAGAGAGGCAGCGAATTAAAAAATTTCAGACACATATATTGTGTATTTTTTTGGGACAGGTTCAGTGTCCTCACAGGATATAGATATGCTGCTGTTTTTCTTCTGTTGTTCTTATTTTTAAACTCTTCTAAATATTGTTGATTTTTATATAGAAAAACAAGGCAGCCATAAATATGAAGACCAACGATAGTTAACAGGTAATTCTGTTTGAATAATCCTCTACATGAGTCTCTATATCGCAGATGCAGCATTGTTCTCAACGCTAATTTCTGAGGACTGATGAAGATTCTTCTGGCATGTCCACTGCCTCCCCAGAAAAGAAAATCAATCCATATGATAGCACTGATTGGAAGTTTGCATGGTAAATTATTTTTAGAACATCAAGATTTACATGATGTTTTAGAACATTAAGATGTAGATTATTGAGCATAGTTTCTTGTTAAGCTCACAAACGTGCTTATTCCATTGGAGTTGAGAGTCTAGATGAACCCCCTTAGTAGAGTCCTTTATATCAAAAGTTAAGTTGCCATGGCAGAAATTGTCTGGAATATCAATACTTGATCTATTGGTGGTGAAAACAACACACTCGGTTTTTTGTTTGTTCAGTATCAATTTGTTGTCTTCACACCAAATCTATGCCATATTCATAGCATCATCTGTATATATATATATATATATATCCTCTGTATATATATATATATATATATATATATATATATATATATATATATATATATATATATATATATAGAATAAACCTAGTGCAAGTCTTGACGGTATGTCTGTTGAGTTGATAAAGCCTATCATCGCTGGCATCGCTGGCATCGCTGACCACATTGCATATTTGATTAACCTCTCCATTAGTACTGGGAAATTTCCATCCTCATTGAAAACAGCGATAGTTGTACCTATTCTAAAGAAAGGTAATCTGGAAGATATGGTCAATTTTAGGCCAATATCTATTTTAGTGTTTTTTCTAAAATCTTCGAAAGAGTCGTGTATATTAAACTATATGCATTTGTGTCAAGATTTAATATTCTTTCAGATTGTCAACATGGATTTCGCTTAGGTAAATCCACTCAGTCAGCTGCTAGTAATCTAATCGAGTTTGTTTACACGAATCTTGATGAGAGAAAGTATATAATGGGTATTTTCTTCGACTTATCCCGCGCGTACCATTAACTTCAACTTTGCAAAGAACAAACTGTATAACTTGGGATTTAGGGGTATCATTTCAGATTGGATCAGCGATTATCTGGCAGACAGGCGGATAACAGTCAGCGTTAATGGCGCCTGCTCGGCAGAGCATCATTTGAATGCTGGTGTGCCTCAGGGCTCCGTTCTGGGGCCATTAATTTTTTTGCTTTTTGTGAACGACTTACCTCAGCATATTAATGCTGAATTACTGACTTTATTTGCTGATGACACTTCAGTAGTTGTCACAGCATTCACTCATGATGAACTTATCACCAAGACAAAAATGATAATAAATAGCTTCAATAACTGGTGTGATAGAAACCTCCTGATTTGTAATACTTCCAAAACGGAGTGTGTGTATTTTTCCTTACAGGATAACATAACCAATGTCGAGTTCAGTCATAATGGAACGAACTTCACCTCTACAAAACGTGTGAAGTTCTTAGGTATTTTTGTTGACCAGAATCTACGGTGGTCTGATCATGTGGATTATCTGAGTAAGATAGTCAATAAATCGAGGTATGCCTTGTCCCGCATAAGGGCTTCTATGCCATTTGAATAATTGGTAACTGTTTATTATAGCACTGTCTATTGCCACCTGTCGTACAATATTATTCTCTGGGGAAACTCAACCAATAGTTTCAGGATTTTTTCATCTCAAAAAAAAATTATCCGTACTATGTTGAATCTGCCTCCAAGAGAATCCTGCAGAGAATATTTCATTAGACATAAAATTTTGACTTTCCCATGTATATATATTTTAAACTGTATTCTGTTCATAAAAGAGAATATCAATTCATTTGAAACGCATTGTACGGTTCATAATTATCCGATGAGAAATAGCCCTTTACTGACTATCCCTAAACACAAAACTGCTAAATTTCAACAGAGCCATATATATCAGGGAATTAAATTATACAATCATCTAACCTGAAAATTTTCGAAATCTAAGCCAAATTCCACTTAAAAAATGTCTCAAGACAGTGCTTTCTATCCAAGGGTTATTATGGCGTGGAGGAGTTTATGCTGGATAATGCACTGACTTAATTTTGTACTTTACACTTAATACCTTGATCTAATTTGTTATTTTGTTTGTAACTCTCAGATAGATTTTCCATTTTACGGTTTGTATTTTAATTGTTGAGTGTTGTTGTATTTTGCAATTGTTTGTAATTGACTTATCCTATACATTTGTCAGATGTCTTAAAGGATTAATAAATTATTATTATAATTATTATATATATATATATATATATATATATATATATATATATATATATATATATATATATATATACAAAAAATCGAGGTCCAGAAGATATAAAATGGATTTAAAAGCCACTTACATACCCTCATAGTTGACTATCGATACAGCAATGGTCTAATATTTTCGTGAAAAAATTCTCATTAAAATTCTTAATTTCAATTTAAATAAAGCAACACTGGTGAAATATTTTGTTTCACCAATAACATTTCCATGTACCAAGATTCATAGCATAATTCATATTCTTTTTCGGTCCAACCTCGATATTTCATGATACAAAACGATCGAGATAATAATACTTTCAGATTGTTCTGTATTTATAAGTTTAATGAATTAGCTCATCTGCAATTTCATTCATGGTGAGTATATTATAGTAATTAGAACTAATAATGATCGACTGAAACTACACTATTTAGAGATAAAGTAACGGTATCAATTGCAAGATTCTGACAGTAAAATTATGTTCCAAATGTGCGCGCAGCCCTGAAAGAAATGAAGATGTTATTGTAATCGATTTATTCAATTCTGTATTTCATTAACGTTTGACAAGGATCAAGTTATAGTGTACCGTGTTAAGAAGGTTTTTTAATAACAGGGAATTATTGAAGACCGTCCTTTATGGTAATGCCTTAATAAAGTTAAGCCTTATAAAGCAAAACCTTAAATGTCAGGATAGAAATTGAGTTATTGGAACTCACTCCTTGAATTGACAGGTTCTTAGAACAGCGATAGTTTTATTTCTAACCTAAAAAAATTCTACTTTTACTTGTGTCTTGTCTGTTGTTAAAAAAAAGTTCAAATATCGGTGATATTCAATTGTAATTTTGATAGCGGTTTAGAACAGTATGGAAAATATTTTGGAAGCCGTAATTTTAGGAGATGGGGCCGGTGTTGCTTCATTGTTCTAATTGTGAAGGCCTTGCCAGTCGAAATTTGAATGTTTGGCCTTATCACTTCCCATCCTTCGGGGTTTGATAGGGGATTTTGTCCTACAAACTCTCTTAATAGGGCCAAATCATCATTATAAGTAAACCTTATCTGTTTTTTTGTGCTGCATTCTTGACCAAGGCCCACTCATATTTCATAATTTAAACTTGAACATTTATTCAAAAAAAACACACAATTGCAGCACTAAACCGACCCAAAACAAAATTCAAACCGAAAATACAGACGGATTACTTGAGTTGAGAAACTTTTTTTGGGAGGTTAGGTTTGGTGAATTAGGGAAATAAGGAAATCTTAAATACTTACGGTATCTAGTCGTGAATAGGGAAAAGCAGTATTTTATTATGGTTCCCTTATTAAATTTTTTCTAGTGCCCATGCGTACATTTTATTTTCGGAACAACCATAATAAGGCATTTACCTTATAGCGTTTCCAATAATTCCCTAATAACTTTTCTTTAATGCAAAGTAAATCGACACAAAAAACGAGACGACAGGTGTCGTTGAATATCCGGTTGAAACGAAGTTCCTTTCGCTATATATTATGTATTGAATAGCAGAAGGCAAAATGAAATAAATTAACATTGTTTGGGAGTAGTTAAATAAAAAAATAAATAAATGAAAAAATATTAATAAAGTTGTAATTAACATATTTTTTAAGGTTATGAAAATAAACATTTTATAACTAATTATTATACAAATAAAGTACGAAGTAATTAAGAACTTAACTAGTACATTCACTGTTAGTAACGATGGAAAGATAGGACACATATATTTGTGATTTGTTAGTGTCTTGAAAAAATTGTATCGTTGTAGATTTGGCTAGATCATTGTTAATTAGTAAATCAAATTAATTCAAAGAATTGTTTAAGAAAAAAGTTAAACCAACGAAGGAACGTACTTCAACATCAACATCATCCACATACAAAATTTCAACCCTCTATTGTGAAAAAAAATTCGCGAACTGCATCACGTACCTACTGATGGCAGATTGAGATGCAATTCGGATGGAATAGTCACCACGAAATGCAACGCGGTTGAAAAAAAGAGTTGAAACCAAAAAAGGATTTAAAGTCAATATAAACTCAATGTACGTGGCAAATTTCAACCCTCTAACTCAATCTGCAGAAGCTGTGGGGTTCGGTAATTTTTCGAAAACTACGAAAAAAGAAATGACTACGTAAAAATGGCGGCGGTTGAAAAAATTAAACCAAATTTTGGCAGTTTCGTTCTGCAACGGAAACAATTCCAGGTACCATAAAGCGGTGTTACTTTACCAATGCAGGTGTCTTTGCCAAAATATGCACATTTTGCAATATTTTTATTTTTTGAACATTTGGCAACAGTGCTGGAGTCGGCAACAAAGCAAAGTGACGGCTGAACATGTCTTAACCAAGACCTGTTGCGCCGGATTCTTCAGTGGATCGTTAGCATCGATGCAGAGAGGTGCGAATTGGCAGGTAATAATTTCAGATTTTAAAAATACGAAATGCTAAGGGTTGGGACAAAATGTGACTACAGATTGAGGTTTAACAAGTGTTTTGTTAAGTAGTATGTTTATTTAGCTAATTTGTGTGTGATTTTCAAAACATTTCATTGAGTATTTTAGAAGAAAAACGAAAATTTAGTCAAAGGGCAAATTTTCGAGGTTACTTTGCCATTATATATATTTTTTTAATTTTAATGTCTTCAGTATAGAATTTTCTATTCTTTGAAGTTTGATTTTTTAGTCGACGGAAAGCACGTTTGGTGTCAATCGAACGTATCCTTATATTTTTAAATTATGAAAAGCCTGCCTGCCATGTTCAGTAACACGACTTTTTACATCTCACATGTGGCAGCATTGAACAATATAGTTCAATTGTACGAATCGATTCTGATCAAGATCTAGGGATTTTTAGCTTCTTATGTTGGACTCATCGAACAAAAACAAATGAATCACTGCACGTGAGTGTTATGGGTTTGTGTTCAATCCAAGCTGAAACTTCTTTAAAACATCATAGTAGCTGTTTATTGTACACCTTGTACTGCATCTTTTTCTTGCACAATAAACAATAATAGATTAAACGCCACGTACTGATTTGAGATTGATGTGTGATTCGCCTTACCCTGAATTTATTCAAATAAGAACCCCCCCCACCCGAAACGAATTTCTGGATACGGGCCTATATATATATATATATATATATATATATATATATATATATATATATATATATATATATATATAAATTTTGCTATAGGAGACTTTGTAGTGGTGGTATTTCCAACAAAAAAAAATAGCAAAGCATTTTATAGGACAAGTTTTGGAGGCAGACAATAAGGACGAACCGGTGATAAAGTTTATGCGAGAAAATACTAGTAAAGAAAGGGAGGCATTTTATTTTCCTGTTGTCGATGATATATCGCAAATACAAGAGATGGACATTGTTCAATGCCTTAAAAACCCAAAAATATATCATTTTTCGGAAGATTTATCTTCCTATAATCTTGCCTAAAGAGTGATTTAAAATAAAATATTTTTAGAAATTTGTTTAAGTTTCCTTTTTCACATCCCGCCAAAGAATTTGAAGGCTGATTATTATTAAAAGTTTATTTTTTAGTTTTTTAGGATTAACATGTTTTGTTTGTTATAAATGTAGTTTATAAGGTTTCAAAGAAAGAATTTTGTTTGTTTTTAGAAGTTAGAATCTGTTTTTCGTTTGTTTGTATTAAAACAAAAAAGTTTAAAAAAAAAAAATGATAAAAAATATTTTTTAATTACCTGTGAATTTTTTTTTGTCCTCAAAATTTTTTTAAAACGTATTTAAGAGGCAAACTAACCATTTACCGTATCACAAACTGCCGAAGAAAGCGTTTTAAAAGGGTTGGCAAAGTCTGACTGATCGTCAGGTGACTTTGCCAAATTTTTGACCAAAAAAAAAATATATATATATATATATATATATATATATATATATATATATATATATATATATATATATATATATATATATATATATATATATATATATATATATATATATATATATATATAGGAGTGTTTTAAATCAGTATTGAATGCATTAACCGATAGCTAAATGATAAAAATATCACATAGTTTGTAATCACGTCTATTTGGGAAAAAAATCCAAGATAAAAACAAAAAAAACTGGAAATTATGGGCAAAGTACCAAATTTTAGCTTATTTTTCTCGATGGGAGCCGTTGGAGATGTCAATATGTACCGGGAAAAATATATACAGTGTGTCCACGGATGGGGTGCTCAAAAGGAAAAACTTTTTTATTTTCAGTTTTAGAGAAAAATGTTATTCTTGATAAAAAAGTGTTTCCTGTTCAAAAATCACATAATATAAATTAAATTCAAGTTTTACAAAACCTGCTTCATTTTAAATACAATTTTATATGAAACCTCATGAATTTATGCACTAGGTAAGTTCGGAAATGTAATAATAATTATCTAGTGAGTGACTTTTGCGATTTCCTAGGTAACTGTCAACATCGGTGAATAATTTTATAATTGCCATTCCTTTTCAACATGCGTTCAGTAATTTAAGTATAATTATCAACAAAACTAATAATACAGAAAAATGCGGAAACGGAAAGGAAAAGGAAACACACGTGTTTCATTCCTCCCTGAAGTATGTGTCAGGGAGGCGGGCAGCTTGAGTTTGGGATTAACTCCTTCAGCCAGATCAGAGGATACACTTGTATGTACAAGTGCATTAAGGATAGGTGAGACGGGATATTTATGGAACATAGGAAGTGTGGGTAGGGTTCAGAGGATTAATACTGGCCCAGCATTCGCCTTATAAGTTTGCAAGCAGTGACTTACATTACCATGAGGAAACCTCTGAGAAAAACTCATGGCAGACCAGTCGGCCCCGGGGTTTGAACCCGAGACCTCCCAAATACTAGCCAGCGTACCTAACATACTCGACTAACTAGCTTGGTGAAAAATGCGGGAAAATATACAATAAATGAGAAAACAACTATTCTACACCAACTTCGAAACATCCTTTCTATTTTTAAATTCTTTATAAGCGTTTCTTAGCATGCTTAAGGTGATTTTATTTACGGCATTAATTATTGCTTTTTTCAGATCTTTACTGTCTCATCGAATTTCTTTATCAATTTTTTCAATCCATCCCTCGTAACTGGTACATTTGGATATTTTTCATTAAATAAATGAATTGCGTAGTTATACGAAACAGCTCCAATGCCATAGCATTTTACAAAATATATTCTTTGTTGAAGAGTAAGCATTTTTGAAAAAGATTGACAATTATGAAATTATTCACCGATGTTGACAGTTACCTAGGAAATCGCAAAAGTCACTCACTAGATAATTATTACCTTTCCGAACTTAGTGCATAAATTCATGAGGCTTTACATAAAATTGTATATAAAATGATGCAGGTTTTGCAAAACTTGAATTTTATTTAATTTTATGGGGTTTTTGAACAAGCAAAACTTTTTATCAAGAATAACATTTTTCTCTAAAACTGAAAATAAAGAAATTTTTCCTCTTGGGCACCCCATCCGTGGACACACGGTATATCTATATCATTCATGGAAAATTTTTCGAAAATCGTGGTCTCGGAGTTCTAAAACGGATAGAAAAGCTACTTCCGCACATGAATGTTTTCCTTCGATACACTTCAATAGTATGCATTTTATGGAATAAAATACGGCTTAAAATTACTATTGAGTAACTTAACTTCATTACATTCCATTTCATTATTCGAGTATAATTTGATTAAGTTTGTGTTTAATTCAACAAGGTTTTATATTATTGCACCAGGCATTATGCGATTGAACTTATATTAAACAACAAGAGCGCATAAAATAAGTCCAACGATCACCCAGAAACAAATCGAAGTAATTTTGAACTTGTCAGTCGCTCCTTCTTTAATTACTTTGCATGAAACGTAGCCTGACCCCCTAAAAAGTTATAAATGGTGTCAGACATATGTATAACTCATTCGGCAAATGTAAACAATTCCATATAATTAGGAATACCTAGAACGTTGTATGAATATTAATGCTATCTGTGAGAGAGTTCGATTGAATGATATTAGTGCTGATGGATGGATAATTGGTTTGGGAGAATGAAATATAATCCGAATTCAATTCAACATTTAACGAACGATTCGAATATTCCATTTATTCGAATTTTATTTACCCTTTCACTAACTATTGAATATCGATGATTATATTAAAATATTGTTCATCGTACGATACACTCCAGATGCTTTAACAGTCGCACGCAGATGGGGGGGGGGGTTTACCTAGTGACCCCAGCCCATATTTTTCGTTATATTTCAGCCAAATATCAATTTTTTAATTTGGAATTTTCCGACTTTTATCCTATGTGTTTTATGAATATTTCAAAACATATCTGCCACAAATCAAATAATTACAGTGGTTTCTATAGAAGAAAACATCTGTTGATGCGCGATCCATTGGTTCTCCTATATGAATACTTATGTAATGTAGATTCGTATAACTGTCATTTTGAATGAAATACTGTGTGTACGTGTATGCTTTGACCTCTAGATTTTATTAGGTAAGGCAGTTGACTGCTAACTCGTATGCGCATGCGCGATACGTGAGCCAGGCCTAAAAGTTTTTTTTGTAAAGTCAATATGCCAATTCAACATGAAATATAGATCTAATCATTCCCAAGGTTTGCTCAGTAACAGCACTGAAGATATTTGGGTTTGAATGTACTCAAGTGGGGGCTGTTTCGAGAGGGACAGTTCAACCGGAATCAAAGGGAAAAGCAGCAAGAAGTGCTACTAAAAATATACCTGAAAAAGGAAGATGCTTATATATGTCCAAGATCTGAAGATCGAAAATTTACGAAATCTTGTACAAAATGCGTGAAGTATATCTGCTCAAACATACAGCCATAGAAGAACACTCTATAATAAGAACATGTACCGAATGTATTTAATATTTTACTATACACTTTCATTGATAACGAAACTTTTGAGTTGTAGAGATGGAGTTATTTCAAATAAAAACGAGTTAAATGTGCAAACTTATTGAAAAAAAACATATGTTGTTTTTGAGTCAGTTACTAACCCCTCTCATCCTAATAATATCATTCATTTTATTGTTGGGGTTACTTGCTGACCCCCTTCATCTGGGTTGGCATGTTACACTCAAAGCATCCTGCGACTGTTAAACTGCCTCAGGGAGAGCAGGACTATCACCAATTGTGGCACATTTTTAGAAAGGTCTTTATATATATATATATATATATATATATATATATATATATATATATATATATATATATATATATATATATATATATATATATATATATATATATATATATTGTTAGAGGTGTTTCGAATTGGAAAACACGGTATTTCACTAGGAGTCGTAAGATCAAACAGCAGAGCTAAGAGATAGAAGATAAGCTGAGTGAGAATCGAATATGGAAAAGCATGCTGGTTAGCCCTTTCGCGAAATGCCTAATGTATTGAGTGCGAAGCAGGTCAACATTCGATTCGAATAAAGAGTAGATGCCACGAAGTGCATCGTGTGTACAAAAATACATAAAACCACTACAATAAAATGGCAGCGGTTGAGGAAAATAGATAAAGGATCGTAACTAAATATTATTTCAATTTATGTTTCAAATTTCCCTCTAACTCAATCTTCAGGAACTGTGGAGGTGCGAACATTCTCGAAGACCTCCAAACGGTACTTTCTTAGTATCATCTTAATCCACGAACAAATTTTCAACCCCCTTACTCACTTTGAGGGGATTTCGGTGTGCAAAAACAGGCTCCATATACCCTCCAAAAGACTGAATTTCGGATTTGTTATTCATAATTAATTTCTACATCTTTTGCCACCAATTTCCGCTAATGCGCTACCCGTCGTTTTCTTTCACCACGTTAGGAGATGCCAAAATGACTGAATTCGTTCTGCCTTGAAATCAATACCATATACCAAAGTTGAGGGGTTACTTGCTGACCCCCTTCATCTGGGTTGGCATGTTACACTCAAAGCATCCTGCGACTGTTAAACTGCCTCAGGGAAGAGCAGGACTATCACCAATTGTGGCACATTTTTAGAAAGGTCTTTTATTATATATATATATATATATATATATATATATATATATATATATATATATATATATATATATATATATATATTTTAAGAGGTGTTTCGAATTGGAAAACACGGTATTTCACTAGGAGTCGTAAGATCAAACAGCAGAGCTAAGAGATAGAAGATAAGCTGAGTGAGAATCGAATATGGAAAAGCATGCTGGTTAGCCCTTTCGCGAAATGCCTAATGTATTGAGTGCGAAGCAGGTCAACATTCGATTCGAATAAAGAGTAGATGCCACGAAGTGCAGCGTGTGTACAAAAATACATAAAACCACTACAATAAAATGGCAGCGGTTGAGGAAAATAGATAAAGGATCGTAACTAAATATTATTTCAATTTATGTTTCAAATTTCCCTCTAACTCAATCTTCAGGAACTGTGGAGGTGCGAACATTCTCGAAGACCTCCAAACGGTACTTTCTTAGGATCATCTTAATCCACGAACAAATTTTCAACCCCCTTACTCACTTTGAGGGGATTTGGGTGTGCAAAAACAGGCTCCATATACCCTCCAAAAGACTGAATTTCGGATTTGTTATTCATAATTAATTTCTACATCTTTTGCCACCAATTTCCGCTAATGCGCTCCCCGTCATTTTCTTTCCCAACGTTAGGAGATGCCAAAATGACTGAATTCGTTCTGCCTTGAAAACAATACCATATACCAAAGTTGAACCTATTTGGTCTGATGGAATATATGTATATATATATATATATATATATATATATATATATATATATATTATATATATATATATATATATATATATATATATATATATATATATATATATATATATATATATATATTTATATATATATATATATATATATATATATATAAAATCTGGTTCCAGGAGGTCTTCGAAATCCAAAGTTTGGAGATACCAAAACGGCTGAACTCGTGCTGTCTTGGTGGTCTTAAATGAAGATAAAAGAACCACCACACTTCACTGTTGACTTTTGATACAGTGAAGTATTATATTGCTTTCGGGAAAATACGACTAAAAATGAAAAAAATCTCAACAAAACGTTATTAACATTTCTTCTTTTGTGTTGACCGTTGTGCGGGTATTATTATCAATTATTGGTATATTGAATAACATTTGTGCAGCGACTGAATAGAAAGTAACCTAAAATCATCAATTTGCACCGGGAAAATTACGAATTGGAAGTGTTAATTATTTCATCTTCAAGGCGTATTGTGTCGTTGATTTGTGTACGGCATGTGGGTTCAATCATTGTATCCTACTCCATTCAGGATGAGAGGAATGTTCAATGATCGTCTTGAAATACATTCACTTCATTCAACTTGTATGTCAGTATATAATATATATTTTTGTTCAATTTAAAGAAAGCTGAATGTTCTAAAATATCGTGAAGCTCGCTCCACTATCAGTTAACCATTAAAATTAAATAAATACGTATGTATAACTAATACAAAGAGTAATGAAATGAAATTGATTTAATAACTGTACAATACAATAATCACCTAAAAAATACCGTGATAATAATAACTGGTTCAATGCAATTACCTCGACAAATACGTTACTTCGCAGCTTCCTTTCTGGATGAAAACAAACTACTACAATAAACGGTAATAAGTGGAACAAATATACTTGCCCATGGGGTTCCGCAAGGAACGGTGCTCGGGCCTGTCCTTTTTTTAATATACCTGAATAGTATATTTGACTTAAAAAGTAGTAAGCAATTATTAGCTTTGCCGATGATATGCTAGTTATGTACGAAGATACGTCTTGGGGGAATCTGAAACAAAGAGTAAAAGCAGTCTTAAAGATTCTAAAGAAATGGCTTGAAAGCAAAAAACTTACATCAATTAGGAAAATACCAAATATCTGACGTTCTCATCCAACAAAGTCGGAATCCCGAACTTAAGAACACTTCAACAATAAATTGAACATCTTAAATAACAGTGCCACAAAATATCTAGGCATTTACATTAATCAACATTTGAAATAGAATGAACATATGTAATACTTAATAAAAAAATTTAGGAAGTACCGCGTACAGATTCAGAGTCATACGAAGGAATATCCAATCCATAAGAAATCTCCGAATACTTTATGATGCATTAGTGAAGTAACAACTATCATGTGGGATCATGGGATGGGGACGAGCCTTGGATTGTCATAAGAAAAGCATCTAAAAATACATTCCCTATGTCAAAAGCATTAGATATTAGACAGATCTACGCGAGTAAGATTTCAATGAACATTCAATAAAAGAAGATATCTTTGCTATCCAAGGAATATAGATTCTCGACCAGAACAAAAAAGACACATATGAGAGAAAGAAATCGTAAAAGAGATTAGGCAAGAGAAACTGCAAGAATATACGCAATAGTAGACAAATAAGAGAGCTCAGTAATAAAAAAAAATTCAAAAAAGAAATAAGAAACTGGGCTCGCTCCCCAGTTCACAACATGATCAACTTTTCATAAGAGAGAATATACCCCATTGTGACAGAAATTCTTGAACTCGACGGGAGACCCAATGAAGAAAAAAAAACATTAGCGACGAAGAACACCACCTAAGACTTTTTTAAATTTTTTATTTTATTCGTCGCTAGAATCAAATTTATTAGCAACTGTGAACAGTTATCAGAAATAAGTCACAGTTTACCTCAATCTGTAATATGTTGATTAAAATCATACTTATCTATCTATTTAAATCTCATAGGGCCAAATCCTCCAAAATTGAGAAATGTGGTAGCAAGCACATCATATATGAATTAACAAACAACTGAACTTATTTAAGAGGTAGGTAGTCATAGTCGAAACGCGTAAGCTTTAAACAAATAATTGTTATAATAAATATTGTGTATAGTCCCAGTGAAATTAAATTAATTGACTTAATTCCCGATTCAACTCTCAAACATATAGGTACTATATTATTTTCGAAAACAATGTGAGTCCGTTTCAGAAGGTATGTAACTCTTGATAAAATTAGAGCTTTCACCATAATATTGAATTTGCCTCTGAAATCTCCTAGAATTAGTTGAGGAGTCCCTAAAAAATGTATATCATACACACCTTGCTGTATTTTAAGTGACCCATAAAATACGTATATTTGAATAAATATGAAAACTTTCTCTTTCTGAAGCCTGGCCATTATTGATGTAATTTTCAAAGGATTTGGGTCATTTATAATCTGTCGAATAGAAATAATCATATGCTTTTATGTTTCAGCTGACATTTCCATGTTGGAATTACAGGGGCATACATAATACTTCAAATACAAACTGCATCAATTGATTGAAGGAGGACTTGTTATCCCAGATATGTGGCATAAATCGAATGCTCTATTTATGTCAACGTTAAAAAAAATATAAATGCAAACGTGGTAAATCAAATTTGTATCTCCGACATTGCAAATCCTTCTTACCTGAAAATAGTACATCATCAAGCTTCTCATTTGAGAACCTTCATCAAAGAAGCGCCATACATACCCAAAAACACACTTCTGAATACTCCCATAACCACGAAAGTCATTTATGCTATTCTACATAGGTAAAATAAAGAGTTACCAGCCATTATGAGACAGTCAACCAATTCCATAAGAAATTGGAAAGATACCTTTCATAATATTAACAGCTCGTTGTTGAATCATATATCCTTATTCATGAGATCTATTCCCGTGCGACAATCCTCTGTAATGTTCGAAAAAAACGGAATAATATATGTAGAATATGTGATAAACATGAACAAACTCTTGTTCACAGGTTTCAGTGCTTTGATCAGTCCAGACAACTGTAACTAACTAAAAAAAAATTATTGTGGAGAAACAACTTTTTTTGATCACAACTTTTCAAATAGAATAGTTGATAATATAGTTTCATTGATAGTGATAGAAGCAATAGACTTTATTTTAACAAACATTACTCACCACAAAAATTACGTTTGGGACTTCAGATATAATTTAAAACACCAGCTCATAAAATCAAGACATTCCAATTTGAAAAAAAAAACTTCCAAAACACTGAAAGTGATGAGAAAAAGATGGATGAAACGAAGTTCTTTTTCCTATACATTATGTATTGAATAAAATGCACAATGAAATAAATAAAGAACAAAATTAAATGACAAAAAGTTTGAGGGTAATTTAATGAAAAAAATACATGAATTTGTAAGTGCTAGTAATTACACCCTCACGAAATGAGTTGAGCCCTCTTACCAATGTTTAATATAGGTATCCTAAAATTACCTAAATCAGTGTATTTTCAATAGCATTCACCTTCATATATTTCTGAACTAAAATGACAGAATTCTCATTAAAACAGAAACCTTTTCATAATGACTAGTTAGCACTTCAACATAACAATTAAAACAATTCACTCAAATAGCCATGTTTTCTCAAATGTAGCTGCTCTAGTGGCATTGTTTTCGTTTAATACCATATTCCATTTATCATCGTGAATCAACTATGTTTTGCATTCTAAATTCAAAACAAACAAATTTTTCATTAATTGTCAGTTGAACTAGGTACAGTAGAATGGGTTGTCTTCAACTTTCTCATATTCTAAAGATACAATTAGTGAGTTACTCTTTCTCGTTTCAGTAACTGAACCGTTTATGTAAATGGATGAACACTTTCCATATTTCTGTTGTTTCCTAGTGGAGGGTAATCTAGAAACAACCCAGTATAAGCATCACCTAATTATGGTAAATGTGTTAATGACTACAGTAAATCTAAAGTTATTTGTAAATCATCTTCGTATATTTGACCTTAAAGCTAATAACACACTATCTTGTTTTTTTTTGATATTAATAATTCTGGCTGTATCAAATAAAGTGATACTAGTAGAAAAAATTATCAGACTTTATTGAGACGCACCAAAATAGTTGAAGCTTAATTCAATTTTTTATCGCGAATTTTATAATTATCAATAAAAAGAAATATGTGGTACTCAAGCCCATGACTGTACCCTAGTTAGTAAACCCAAAATCAAATTTTTTATGAAGTATCGAACCAGTTATACATAATACTGGAAATTACTCTATTTTCCTTTTATATACGTCAATGGTTATAGTTTAAATCCACATGGAAAGCATTTTTTGCGTTCAGAGTGGAAATGGAGTGTGTACTCATTTGAAAAGGTCCGAATTGAAGCGTCAATTTGAAATTGACATAATTTTTCGATTTTTTCTCCAATTGAGATTAATAATTGAAGATTACTGAGAGCAGTTTGTGTAGATGTATTAAGAGTTTACTTAGCATTTGAGGAATGGTATAATAAATAGAAAATTTTATGATATCATCTAAAGTAATTGACAATATACTTTCGCTACGTATGGTAGCGATGGTAATTCAGATTGCTTAAAGATACGCACAAAATTGACTCGTAAACATGTGTCCTACTCTAGTTGCTACAAAACAATCATTTCTAATATTGAATGTACTCATTTCAAAAAAGAATTATTAATAACAATTTTATTCCGATTCCTTCATTCTTTTTTTTTTTCATCACTCTCGAATGGTTTGGTTTTTAATTACTCTCAAAAAAAAACTTATTTCAGCGTGTCTGCTATTTAATACAAATAATATATAGTGAAAAAAATTTCGTTCAAACCGGGTGTCTCACGGCACTTTTTTTTCATGTTTTGCCATAATATATAGTGATACCAAGCTTACCAACTTAATTTTCATCAACAGTCATAAATGTTCGAGCATTCATAATATAAATGTTCGAGCATTCATAATATAAAGGTGAAGTTATCATTTTTATTGAAATTCAATAACTTATATACTTAGAATATGTGGAATTATCGGGGGTAATACCACTAGAGCTCAGATTTCGCCGGATATTTTTTGTGGTTTACATGGTTTGCATTTTTGCATTTCTTGTGGTTTACATGTGTTTACATGGTTTGCAACATTTTCGCGGTTGTGTTCCACATTGTTTTCACCACATATTCTTTATAATCTTTCCCATTCTGTTTCTTCATATTAAAGCCCCAGTCCATCAATATTCCTGCCACATTTTCCACTGACTGTTCGGTTTCCAAATTGAAGTTTCGTTGTTTACAAAATTCGCTAAATTGATTCCAAATGGAAGAATAACTTTTTTTTGTATGTTCAGGAGTTGATTTTTCGATCTCCCTTATTATTTCTGCCCCGCTTATATTTCCAAATCTCAACATATTTACTGGAATATTAGGTATTTGTTGTAAAATTCTGTTTTCGACATTTACAATTGTCAAACTGATGGAACGCTTGCTAAACGAATAATTGCTAGCGTTGGTAAGGTAACGTAATTTATCCGATATTTTTATCCACTTGCATTTCTCTTCCTTCCTATTTATTCGATAGCAAACTACGATTTTCGTTCTCTCAAATGGGAATTATTATACATGAGTGGAATTGTCGAACAAATATCATTTTAACTTTCGATATTATTTCTCATCAAGCTAACTCCGGTAAATATTTCATCACTTTATATGAAGTTTATGTCGATCTACAATTCATAAGTTATTAAATGGTTCAATATTATTATAAACAAGACTTAGAGATTTAATTAGTTGGATTTATTAATACCAAAATGCTATTGATTCTGTCAATAATTTGAAAGTTGACCGATATTTCACTTTCATTTATTTAATTGTTATAATTCAGTTCTGGTTAGAAGGTCAAATGCGTGAAGATGACGATTATCTGATTTCGATTAATTGTCGGTGTGTTTGATTTGTGAAAAAAATTAGAAAGGGAGGAAATAACACTCGTGGAAGAGGAGTGCTTGTTGGAATTTATCGATTTATATATATTTTCACTTTTTAGAAGTTTTAATTCTGACCTACCCACGTTGTTGTTGAAGTTGAGAAGAAATAAAGAATTGAATACAAAAAATAAATGCAGGAAAATGATAATCTACTTGTTCGAATAGAAGCATCAGTGATTTTTTAAAATTTAATAACACTTTAATAGAAATTTTTCAAAATTAATATTTTTTCGAATATGACAATATATACTGAATATTATTCTTTCAATATAAATAGAAATATAAAAAGAATTGGAATAATTTACCGAACATGAATCTGAGTAATATATAAGTAGGTATATAAAGTTTACTTTTAAGGTAAATTAATACCAAAAATACCTCATTTTCTTATAATAAAGGATACATACATTCAAGGATTACCTTTGTAACTTTGTTACAATTCACTCAACACAAATATTGTGAATGATGAAAAATTTCAGAAAAAAAGGAATTTCCCATACATTTCTCAGAAAATTCAAAATTTATAATTTTTCAAGCATTACTTGTTGATGGAAATATGCACAGAAAATTTTAAATTAAAGCACAGATCGAAATTTTTATTAAGTTTATTAAATTTTATATCAATTATCAAAGCAGGATTAATACGATATCATAAGAAACTTGTACAATGTACATTGTAATGTAAGATTTATCGATAATTTGTATAGATACATCATGGATAAACTATTCAGGTATTTTTTTACATAGTTTAAAATACAAAATTTCCATCCTCTTCTTTTGTATACATACCTACCTGCCAATTTTTACTGATATTGTACAATGCAAAAATGTTCATTCGCTACGAAACTGCAGTCGCAAATAATTGAATGAAAAAATAATTGAATGAATATTTTGAATATCTCGTAATACTTGAACTAGTAAAACTTGAAATAATACTTAGATATTAAGTTAAAATTTATTCAATGAATTAAATTTTGAAACCCACGCAAACTGTGAATTTTGTGTCGCCTGGAGAAACGCCATTCTCATTGTTTCAACAATCTTAACTTTTCAAGAATGTCTATTAACAGTACGAAATATATAAGATTCTTAACAATGAGGATCTGTGTAGAGAAAATTTTCGATAAACTTTCATTTAAAGGGTTGTTCGTCCATTGTTTCTTGTCTGTTCAGCTTGTTATACAGAGAGTAACTCTCTTAATTCCATTTGCCTTTCAAAATTTCATGTAGCCATGCATAATTGGAGTTTCCATGGTGATCATTAAAATGAATTCAATGAAAAATTTCGTCAGAGCACGAGTTCTTTCATTACACGAGTTACGAAAGTGAATATACGGGTATTTACAATACACAGATGAATTTCCCAGAATTTGATTACCATTATTGGTTCGTTGTGAATAAATATGAATAAAGGATTTGGAGTAACGAATTCAGGTTACACTTTCACATACATTTCTTTAGTATCTGGTTCGATTCTATGGATTTCATCGAGATAAAAGTTAATCTCTGTGAACAGGAATTAACTAATTTCACTGAAGATCGAAACATGACTAAAATATGACATTCTCGAAACGAAAAATTTCATTTGATTTTGAATTTATTGAGTGTTTACATATTTACAGGTTTTTATAAGCAATTTGCAGTTAGAATTCGATTTTCAACATGAAAAATCAATATGTAGTTTTATACTGAAACAAAAAAAACTATAAACTTTCAAAAGATTTTCTATTATTGAAATATTGCAAGTCGAGCAGCATAAGTACTTATCGAAGAAAAAATGCTTCTTCTATTGTTTCAAGGATCTATGCAAGTATGATATACTTATATACTATATCAAATTGATGTTTGAAAAACAATTTTAGTGACGAAAATGAGAATGGTTTTCAAACATCGATAACCAGGTATTGAAGTGAAAAATAAATTAATAAAAATATATATTAAAATATATATATATATATATATATATATATATATATAAATATATATATATATATATATATATATATATATATATATATATATATATATATATTTCATCACAAATATAAGCGACAAAAGCGAAAACAGAAATGACTATATATATATATAAGACAAATTTTTTCCTTACTTTCAGCCGATTCATTGCTCAACTTTGAGAGAAAAAATCCCACAAGATGCGGGTTTGGAAATATACAACAATATGCCATAGTTGATCCAAAAGATGAAAGATCTTAGCTATAACAGGCCATTTGAGTTGGAAAACCGAGTTTATTAAGCAATTTACGTTCTTCAAAACTTCGGAAAATTATACATTTGAGGAAAAACACCGCGAGGCGGGGCAGGTAGTTTTATATATATATATATATATATATATATATATATATATATATATATATATAATTATATATATATATAAATATATATATATAAATATATATATATATATATATATATATATATATATATATATATATATATATATATATATATATATATATATATATATATAAATATATATATATATATATATATATATATATATATATAGATATATATATATATATATATTTAATTTTCCTAAGAAACAACATAAATCAAAACAAAATAATTCAACAAACTCTAACCATAACAACTCATCTTCTTAGACAAAACCTAGACATCTAGAATTTTCAATTTTTTTGAAAGGAAAGTATAGTTTAGAACATGTGATCTCCAAAATTACAAGTAATGTCTTTTTAAAGACAAATCCAACAATCAAATATTTTAAACCTATTTTGTTCATTACGTGGGTGAAGGTTTCTGTGGTTCCCTTCCCGTCTAATATCAACAGACCTGACTGTTGATATTGGACTGAATAGCACGTAATTAATAACTGAAGACGGCCACAGCCGTAATAAAAAAATTTTGAAAGAAAGATAAATAGTACCCTATTCTTTGACTTTTCAAAATCAAAATAGTTTGAACCTATTTCGAAAAAGCCTCGAATTTCGTGGCGAAACGTTAACTTTTTAATAAAATCGAGTTTTTTGAGATTCACCAAGCCTGTTATTGCTAATAATTATCAAAAAATTAAAAATAGTTCACAGGCAACAACAAAACAAATTAAAAATTATTACATATATATATATATATATATATATATATATATATATATATATATATATATATATATATATATATATATATATATATATATATATATATATATATATAGGAATAACAGGCAATTCGTAGGTAGAAAATGACTCAACTTTTTTTCTTTAAGTTTAGTTACAAGGTATAAGGAATATAAAATTGAACTGTTCAGACTAGCTAGAAACATTTCAAAATAACCTTGATTAATGCTGATATATCCTCCGCAATTTGTGGAGAAATTATGACAATATAAAATATTTCAATGAAATTAATCAATGTCCATATTATAATAGACAGATAACGACGCTTATCAATCAAACTGCCTCGAAAAAGCGAGATTTTGTGGGATAACTTGACCAGTTTCCGATAATAAACTACAAAATTTAATACACTTTCATTTGCAGCCATAAAAATAAAACAATTCGTACAAGTCGATATCAACATATAAGTTATATTAATTTCAAATATACAAACCGAAAACATAAATATATCATACTCGATGATTAAAAATTGTGTGATTGATTAATCTATGCGATATGGAAAAGCAAAAGTGAACAACCAAGGAATAGTAATCGATAACAAGCCATAAATAGTCCAGTGAAATCGAAATTTGGAGCATTATATTTGGGGGTTCATTTCCGTGAAACGAAAGCAAGTCACGAGTCGTAGGTCGCATTTGTAACGTAGGCTATGAAATAAGTGAAAGTGCCACTGGTACACAAAGAAGTCAACAAACTGACCAAGTAAATGTGGGCGTAAGATGTTCGTCATAGAGCTTGAATGGTTATTGGAAAGAAAGTTGCAGAAAGTTATTACATGATGGAAGAAGTTTGTATCCGTGACTGTGCATTAATATCAGAAGTAGTCCTTGCATACAACTGAAATAGGTGTGGAAATTATCACTAAATAAGCGCCTATTATGATGACTTGCCTATAAGTAGATCACAGAATAGAGTAATGACACTCTGATAATTATTACTAAACTATGGAACGCATGGGTGAGTTCCTATATTCTGAAATATAAAGACCATTGATGGAGGGGAAGAAGCATCTATATATGGCCGAACAAGAAATAGGAAGAAAAAGACAAGAAGTTTTGTGGGACACCCGATTGGAATGAAGTTTCTTTCGCTATATATTATGCATTAACATACAGACACAGTTAAATACATTAACAACGTTTGAGAGGAGTATTTGAACGAAAAACATTTGATTATTAAAGGAATAGTAATAAAATTCTAACTTTTTTACATTGTTATTGAAAAGTTATGAAAATAAAAATTTTATTATTAGTTATTATGAAAATGTGAAGTAATTATGAACTTTATCAGTACAATCATTCATAGTAATGATTGGTTTGTGGCAAAGAAAGTAGGACACAAATATTTGCAAGTAAATTTTATGTGTCTCGAAACAACTGCTTCGATACTGGTATTGTATTTATTTGTAGATTTTGCTGGATCATTGTTAATTCTCAAATTGAATTCATCCGAAAGAAATTATTACAATTGCTTACAAAGATTTGATGTTGAAATCGCTACTTTATTGTATTAACAAAAATTGAAAATTTTAAACAATTTGGCTTCCTTCCCGATTATCATTATACGAATATATTGTAGATTATCTCCACTTCAAAATCATGCATAATCTATAATAATAAACAATTATTATAGTCATATCCATCGTATTTTTATACAGTATCTAGTATATTACTGAAATTTTCAAAAACTGGTACTTTACTGACTTTATTTCATTTTTTATTTTATTATAAAATAAGACTTCAAATCATCGATCATGTTACCGTAGAATAATAATATTCATTAGAAATTTGAATATGTTCGAACGCTATGTTATGATGTAAACAATAGGTATATCAACTTTTCAAAAGTATTATGACTTTTTTGAGAAATGAATTTGATTATTCTTGATGTTTTATTCTTCTCGTAGGTTATTGAATACTGTTACATCCTTGAATTCTTCGTTTTATTTGTTTTTATATTGCCTAGGTTATAGTTATTAATTTGTCTGGTTTGGTTATTGTGTACATTCAGTCTTTCTTTCAACCTGGTGTTAATTTCAAGTAGGCCATGCTCAATTTTGTATATCAGTTTGCACTTTACGACCACTTTGGTGAGATTCATGTTGGGTATCCCCAAGCCACTGTACAATTCAGTTCATCACTATGCTCAACATCAAGTGAATCACTTCCACAATTAATTCTTTATGATTAAATTAACAACAACAACTTAGAGTAATTAAATTAATAAGAGAGTATATGAGTATTATGACTCACACGGTCCTTGGAGTTTTCGAGGGACACAGTTTTAGGCATATCATTCTTCAAAAAAAATATTTTAAAAAACTTGACTTGACCCCACAATTTCTAGATGAATAGATCTACTCAACCTCAATAATTTTTTTTTAATATCATATGTGCATACACTAGAGTGTGATTGTTAACAATCTCACTTCTACTGTTAAGGTTGAACTTCCAGTTAAATTGATTTGTTTGAATTTTCAAGTTCATTACAAATGAATATATTTTAATTATACTTAATAAACACATTCAGTGTTTAAAGTAAAAGTAAGAAAAGCGTTCAATAATTAAAGCAATATCGATAGAGTATTTTTATCCCTCGATAAATGAACGAAATATTGTAACATTATCTGTGTTTCTTATGATTCTCATTATTTATACGAATGATTTTCTATAAGAATCAGACGAAAGTTACAGTTAATGACAGTACCCTCGTTCTGATAAATATTTTGTTCGCACCTCCAGGAGCGCATTCATATATATAGACCAGGGTAGACCCCTTTAAAAATGATAGAAAGTGAGAAAAAATAATAGAAGGACGAAACCCATTAGAAAAAGAGGAGAATATAATAGAAATTAAAGGAAAAATAATTTGAGGGCGATCTGAGGTCGGGAAGGGGAAGGGGTGAGTTTTTAAGTTTAAAAAACGGTTTATCTCGATTTCCGGCAAAAGTACAAGTCCTATGAAAAAAAGTCAAATGGCAAAGTTGTAGGTAATAAAAAGATCTACAACTTTTTCATTCACACTTTTTTCACATAACCTCAAAATTTATGTGAAAAATCTAAAAAACCAAGTTTTTGGTTTTTTATTTTTATCTTTTACAGAAAACAAAAATTTTCAACGAAATTCAGGAAAAACTTACCTTTTTATGTCCCAAATACCCTGTAATTTATTTGATTTGAAATATTCATTTTTTCATATCATTTTGACTCAACATCGAAAAAGCACCCTAAATTTCAATCGAAAATTCTCCTATCAATATCCTACATGTAATATCGATTTTGCTTTGAAGGTTAATGCCAATTCTTGTAAATATTATTATTCACGATAATTAAAACCTTAAAAGTTGATACACTAAATCTAAAAACTGTGAGGATCATGAATGAAAAATATTTCTATTATATTAGACGAGAAACTAGCTGTTCATGGAGATAGATGCGTTGCAGTCTGGTTAAATAAATATTTGATACAAAAAAATTGTTTGGCATAGAACCCAAGAATAAATATAAAAAAAATTTGTTGCAGTACAAGACTACAAAAAAATTAAGGTCAATTTTCCGAGTTGAAATGTGAAAATTGAACACTGTGAGAAAAATAAGCGGATAAGGGCCTATCGATATAGCAATGGACCTAGCCGCATGCCCAACGGTTGTAATGAGACTATGTTTGTTGAAATTGGTTCGGTGGTTACAGAGATTAGTTGACACAAACATACGCAGGTTAAATTTTTATATATAAGAAGAAGATTAGCCGTACCCTCACGTTGCTGTGGCTCAGCCTGGTTAACTGAAAAAAAAAACCAAAATATAATAACAAAAACACTTTATTTAACCGCGCGAGTCCAAAAAAAAAACATACAACAAAAGGGGCACAGAAAAGGGCTTAGCGTCCTAGTAGATGGCCTAACAGTCCGAATGAGCCTATTATCGTTAAAATCGGTTCGGTGGTTTCAGAGACACAAGCATACGCCTGCTGAATTTTGAAGATGAGCTCTAATGTAATTTATTTTGATGAAACTCCTGCCGCTGTAACAAATTCACTACGTGCTTTCGGTAAGAACTAAGATTGTAAGCCATCTGAAATAAATATATCGGTCTCCTCCTCTGTACCATATCAATTTAATTGATGAATGTCAGCAAATTGAATGTCAAAATTATCGATTTTGTTGCATGAAAGAGGAAAGAAGGGATGTTCAATTATGCAAATCAATCGTAAAATAAAAGCTTCTTTTGATTTGAATGGAGTCAATTTACGTTCGGTATATCAGAGCAAAATATTCTTTGTTTAAAAACAAACTGATATAAATGGGATAAACGAAGGAACTAGTTTTCCTGAAACGTTTGTAAATCAGAATGAACCTTTCTGCATTTCTTGACCCTAAAAAGAAAGGAAAAGTTACTGACTATTAGACTACAGTCGTCAAAACGAACCATATTTTAATAATCACATTCTCTAAAAATTAAATTCAGAGGTCCATTTGAAAATTACGTATTTGGGAAATATTGTTGTTTAACATTTCATGTTGGGAAATCATAATATTACTGAAAGTCTGGCTCGAATTTTTTGCGAAAAGTTTATCAAGATATTTGATTGACCAGTAATAACTTCCAACATGTATTTTAATTTTTAACCCATACTAATGAAAGCTGAAGGAAGTAGGAAGTGTGGACACCCGAATTGGAACATCCCTTCAAGGAATCCACATGTTCAAAGAGTACCGTTATAAAAACCCCGATGAATTAAGACCGGCCGGATGTCTGGTGTTTCCAGACCAGTTCCGTTTGCCACACGAGTGAAGCAATCGAAAGTGCCTTTTTGGGGTTCCAAAGTCGCCGATTGTGTAACCGACCGCGCCATGAGGCGTAAAATGACTAATCCATCCGCGTCAAATGAAAAATCCTCAATCCGTATGCAACACTACAAAACATAGAAATCGGGCTTTCAGCTGAGCTTACTTGCTCCACTACCGTCCGTGAGAGAGAGAGAGTGGGGACCCAACTTTCACAGCGATATATAATCAAGAGAAGATTTTAAGGTGTATTATTTCTCTATCGTCCATCAGTTCATTTGTGTTACGAAAAAAAGTGCCTGCATTTATGTTTGGTATGTTATGTGCCAGTGTTTACGTGCGATTTGTGCTCTAAGGATTTAATACGCACCCCCTGACAGTGAGCAGTGAATCGCCATACCCGAAAATTGGATTATTTAGTGTAAGTAGTTAGGGCTCAGTGTAGTGAGAAAATACAGAAGAGTGAAAATCTCCAACCACTGACATAATTTTAACTAGTGCGCAGTAGTGGTTCTTGTAACGCAATTAGTAATTGTGAATTATTTTATGTCGCGGATAATGTGGGCTGAATCCTGCATAAGTGCTAGTGGGTATAATGAAACCATTAACCAATTATCTGGAGAGAGTTGTTAAGAATTCGTTTCATGTTCATATCGCAAATTTCTTCAACAATGAACGGAACTGAAAAAAATTGCGATAATTTGAATTTGCTTCAATGAGGATGATTTACAAATCATATTTATTACAAAGAATGTTTACAAAAACAGTAAATGTTTAGTGATGAATTCAAAAATTTCTTCTTTCCTTGATAGACGAAGCAATCGTGATTTGATCCAAAAAAACAAAAAATAAGAGAGTATCAGAAACGTATATTTATATATATATATATATATATATATATATATATATATATATATATATATATATATATATATATATATATATATATATATATATATATATATAAATATTTATTTATATATATTTATATATATTATATATATATATATATATATATATATATATATATAATTATATTTATATATATATATATATATATATATAAATGATTATTGATTGATGGTTTCCTTGAATAGGTATCTGCAAAACAAAATTCTATGGTTACATAATTCTTAGGACAAATATTACAATTAGTAATTATTTTCTTGTTCTGTCCAAGAAATATGATAACAATGGTTCGGTTTAGCTAATCTTCGAACACAATGAGTTCTAAAACACTTTAGAGTCTTTTATAGTTCAACCGATCTTCTATCGGATTGTAAACATTGGTATTATACTCTACTCTCTACTCTGTCGCGCCACGTGCTCTTAAAGAACCTTGAACTTTGCTACAAGGTATTCGGCATTGACATTCACACTATTACCCTAGATCCTTACTACACTACACTATATTCTTTGATAGATTGTTTGTAGATACATTCTTTTCTGGATAAAACTGAGATGACACGGTGTTTTCAAATTCTGGTTTGCTACCGGCAACAGTACCTCTGTGTAAGAACAATTTAATGAGCACACAGAGGAAAAGAAAGCAAGCCAGTGTGTCAAGTTACTTCCTTGCGCAGGCGTCGTTCGAACAGGTGCTGAATGTTCACTTGCTTCCTCATTTAATACGATGTTTTGAAGTACACTGTTTGAACAGAACGCGTAGCGCATATTGAACAGAAACAATTGAGAAACATTTATACGTGTAATGATACCGCTACATGTTAACAAAATGTTGCTAATTGTTCTGCATTATTGTTATGTCGTGGTTATAATGAAAAAATTCATGAATATTACTCAAAATTTTTTTTTATTTCTCAAAGTTTCCTAGGTTTTCATATTTTCAGTTACAACAAACTGAATCATAAAACCTTAGTGATGTTTAATTTGTGTTAGCCCTTTATTTATTCTTAAAATAATTAAGAATACCGAAACAAGGTTACGAAGGTTTTGAGGAAAGATCAATATTTTTTATATCAATACACTAACAATATTTGTTGCCATTGATGATGAAACTGTTTGTTTATTGCCGATGTATAATTTTATATCAATGCACTAACTTAGCACTCTGTTGGCATTATCAGGAGTTGATGGAGCAGATAGTTGATGACAACTATGCACAAAAAATGCGCACAGCGTTGAAAAAATTATAATGGAGTAGTGATGTCGAAGTTTGATTATTATCTTTAAAATTATTTTCAGTTTGAAATTGACTTAGTTAAAAAATTAAATTTAAGTGTTATTTCCAATGAATCTTTATGTAATTTTCCAAAACGATTAGTTTCCAATGACGAGAACGTATTGAGTGTTTGTTCAAGAAATAGAATATCTAATACTGAATTTATTTGAAACCTTACTGCAAAGAAACGAGAGACAAAGAATTAGTTACACGCATCGTTATTTTCACTAATTTTGATAAAAAAGCCTTACAACGAACAGTTTGCTGGATATATACTTTCAAGCAGATTCTAGGGCAAAATGTCCACCTTTTTTATATAGATATATATATATATATATATATATACCTCTATATATATATACATATATATATATATATATATATATATATATATATATATATATATATATATATATATATATATATATATATATATATATATATATATATATATATATATATATATATATATATATATATATATATATATGTATATATATATATATATATACATATATATATATATATATATATTTAAATATATACATTATATATACATATTTATATTTTTATTCGATAAAAAAATGTGGAAATTTCGTCCTACAATCTGCTTGAAAGTATATATCTAGCAAACTGTTCGTGATAAGGCCTTTTTTATCGAAATTAGTGAAAATAATGCATATAATTAATTATTTGTCTCTCTTTTATTTGCAGAAAGGTCTCAAATGAATTCAGTATTAGATATATTATTATATCGTGAGATTGAAATTTTCGCTTTGTTATTTGCACACATTATATTCATCTTCATTTCACGTGGTTGTCCAGTTGTGTGTATAATTAAACGTAATTACAATTAGCATTTCATTCAACTTGAAACGGATCGAACACTTGATTAGTAGAACAGAAAAATGTGTGTTGAGATATATTGAAATGTTCATACAAATAACTGTTATTATTGGTAAAATTGATGTGTGGACTATAATTCATGCATTTATGGAACTAACTGGAATTAATACAAAATCAGTTTTGCATCGTTCTGCATTCACAAAATTTAATTAATGGGTCAAGTTTGAATAGCGGACAAAATTTTCCAATTAATTGTTTTGCAATTGTCTATCTTATAGAAAAATTATCTATATTCTGTATTGAATTTTGCTCTCTTAATGAAGTTATGGGAGTAAATTATCAACGAAAAGTTGAAAAAAGTAATTTGAATTAGAAATCTTAGAAGATTTGTTGATCATTGGAAAGTAGGACAATTTCAATGTTAAAAAATTTCTGTTCCTCATTAAAAAGAAACAATATTTCTGAAACACTGGCATTGATAATAGTCAAATTATTTCTATTTTTTTGAAATAAAAAAATCTTTTATTTGCAATATATTGTATTCAAAAATGTGATGAGCGTACATCGTTGGTAAAACATTCAATTTGAATGAAAATATAGTTTCAACTGTTATACATACTAAAAAACTAGATATACAGAGTGTTCTACGATTTGGAAATGACCATGAAATTTGTTCAGTTTTATATAGGTACTTCCTAAGAACAGCTTCACCTTTAAGGTTGTTAGTAGTGCTTGAAAATTGAAAGAAGTGATTATAATACTGTAATAATTATTTTTAGTTTTGCATTTTCAGTTTGCATTCAGTATCTGAAGAAAGTTTCACTGAAACGGGCGTCATGCTAGTTTTTTTAATTAACGTGTAAATTGTTTTCATTATGCATTGTTTTAATATAATACTTATTTCTTAGACATCACACTGTTTTGCAAGTCAATGTCGCAGATAAAATCAATGCTTTCAATTAATGAACTTTCATGTACTTTCTTGAGAGTGGACATCGATATTAAGTTTCCAGTTTTTCAATATAAACAAAACGCTCATTTTTAAATGTAATGTATGCAAGAATATATCTAGATTTGATCTATATACCAGAAACTGCAGAAGAATATCGTTATTTTCGAAAATCAAACTATTTCAAAATAAAACTTCTAGTTATCTGAGTGCTGATAAATTGTTGGGAATTATGATCATTAATGAATGTCATTATTTCACATAATATCAGAAAATGAAACAATATTATTCATATTCCAAATTAAAAAATCTTACTGAAATATGTCAATAAAATCTGATATATTTCATTCACAAATTCAAGAAACGGACTTCCAATTTGATACAAGTGTTTTAGTCCCCATTTGAGTTGATGAATTCGAAGTTATTGATGATAAATTGAAGAGTTATTTGTATATAACACGAAAGAGAAATTCATTCTTGAATGTAATACATGAATCATTTATTGTTCTCGTATGAGGATTGTTACGCAAAACTCATGAATATAATGAAGTGTTCTACTCTCTAGATTAAAACAATGGTCGAAAAACTTTTGCACATCATAGATTGCAAGAATGAATGCGATAGAACAATGGACATAAGCTCCACTCTAGACAATTTCCAATAATGAAGAAACTCTACGAATTGAAATCTAGAAACGAAGAAAACATTATTTGAGATTGAATATCTGTTCGATGAATATAAGAAAGCACCATAAACGGATGTTGAAAATGATTATTGCCAGTACTTAATGGTATTAGATCACAACAATCTGAACTGAATAGAAAATGCGTGTTCTACTTTCTAAAAATAAGTAAGCGGTGAGCTCTTTCTCCGAGAATCTGCATTTCTTTCATTCAGTATCAAACAGGACCTCATTCCGAAGGATGAAAGCCTGACGTTTCGGTTTCAATGAGAGTTCACATTTTCAGGCAACAATTATTATCTAACCTCAAAATATTTTTTTTATTGAACTTGTTGATATTATTGCTTTCATCTGAGGTTTACGTCAATTCACGATTATGTTCAGACTGCTCAATTGCACAGATTTCTTTCAGTTTGATCAAATTTTTCGAATTATGATGATCAACTCCAGATTTAACTGTTTATTAAACATATTTTTGAGATTTTCGAATTTATTTTTTCTCCGGTTATCATACATTTATCAGTATTGATATATAAGGCTAATAATTACTTAACATCGAAAACATTTTGATAAATTCAATATCGTAGGATGTTTAGTAGCGCCTTAGCGATTTCACTTATTGTTTTTAGTATAAAAAGAATACCGAATATTACAAAAGATTGCACATTATTCGAAATGTAGAATATATTCCAATTGAAAATGATAGTTTCAACTCAATTCCCTTGTCAACTTCATATCTTCTATAAACGTCTTCTATTAAAAAAATTCCTCAATAAACTCTTAAAATAACGTAAACAAAATCGAATTAAGGGTTTATTCGACAAAGGATAACTATACCTATTCACTTATTAAGTATTATATATCATTTTAGCCCTACTTTATTCGTAGACGAAAGTATTCTGTACTTAAATTTGTTCCTAATATACTCGGTTAAATATTTGAATTAAATGGTTTCAAGAACCGAAAAATGGTGCAATATTTTCGAAATATAAAATTCGCACAGGATTTAAGATCACGTAAAAACTTTGCAATGATTTTAAATAATTGTATATTAATCTCAATAGATGTGAAGTTCGTAAAAGATGGTGTATGATCATGCAATTTATAGCCAGTCAATTGATTTGTTTGAACGTGCTTCGCTGTAGATTACCGCCAGATAAGCATGGCGGAATAGAAAATAAACTTTCTATTTTGGTACGGACCTGTTTCTGCAGCTGGCAGAGTTCTGCGCTTTCTGATAAGACAAGGTCGAGTTTGTCTGGTAAGGATGGTCAAAGTAGGTCTTTCCTCTGAATTGTTCCGTTAGAGATCCCACCTCTAATGATACCACGCTGGACATGTATTTCACCAGCATGCATCCTCTAATTAATTTTTCAGTTGACGGCGTTTAAAACTATTACATACCGGTAATTCGAGAGAACATCGTCGGGAATCGTTCATCTCCCAAATTATGTGGATGAGCCGATTAGATGATTCGTAATTCGGACGCTTTAATAGGGGCGAATTCTAAATTATTTCAGACCCAGTAACTATGAAATCAGCGCTGCATGTAATCATTTTCTATCGGAGAAGAAAATATGAATATTTAACCGCTTTGTTTCACCCAGTAACCTAGTAAGAATGAATTTTTACATTTTTATAGCATTATACCTTCTTGGGTGAATGATTATATTGCACAAATTAGCACGACATTCAGTTTGATTCAAATCAATGCTTACGATGATTATGGATTAGTTTTTCTGATATTTCGGCAAACCTCTGTTTTTTTGCTAGTTGGAATAAGAATTGCTTCAATTATAAACTAGATGATATCATAACAACAATATTCTCTTTGAAATATATACAGAGTGTCCCAGTAAAACTTTAAAGTTTCAATACAATGTATTATGTGAGAATGTAAGGACTCCAAAGGTTTTTGGAAATGTAAGAAGATATTTCGTAGACAGGGTCTACAATTGACAAGAACAACAGGGTGCCCGCTTGAACATTTATTTTGATCAATATTCAATTTAAATAAACATTTTTAAATTCAGAAATTCCTGAAAACGAATCTTGAGATTGTATTTTTTTAAAAAAATTCAGAGTCAGTGTCCACAAACCTTTTATACGATGCCATTTGAAATTTAAAAGGTAATACCTAGATCTACAAAATAAATAATAATGTAAATCTATGTCACCGTCAAATTAACCTTTTTCAACACTAAAGGAAATATTCAACTGGAAAGTTTGACCTAGGACACTCTGTATAAATGTAACTCAAAACCATATTTCATTCGCCTTCCAGCATTTGGAAAACGGTGACTTTCTCGGAATATTTCGGTATGTTTTCTTCAAATTCAGCTTTAATCATATCGAGTATGATCTTTTCATCTCAAATTCATGGCTTAATTAATTGTTTCTATGATAGATGAGAGTCTTCACATTCTTACTATCAATATATCACTCCTACAATCGATACAAAATTGAAACAAAATAGGATTTGATTAAGCACACCTGATTTTCGGCCAAAATAAATTCAAAATTCGAACAGTTAGATAAATTGATAAAAGCAGTATTTAGATCATACTTTCCATACACAAGCAATCGCGTATTTTGAACGAGTTCAAGCTAGAGTCGGATGTGGAAAATTGTCTCACTATATGGACTTCTGGAAACCAGCAAAATTATTGCTTACATTACATGCTATCTACATGTATATCTTTTATTCGAAGATTTGTAGAGTTGAATTTCTAGAAGATACTGACGATATGATGAATTTTTTTTTTTATACTGCATCAAAAGTGAAAATTCTGATTAGCGTAAAATATTGGGGGAAAAATTTGAAATTGTCTATGGATTCAGAAAAATATTATGTTCTGTTCCTAAGACTATATCTCATCAGAGAGATCTGATAAAATATGACTCATTGTTTATTACATCTAAATGAGAGTTTATTTTAACATATTGAACTTGACAAGTCAAGAAGGAATCAATTTTATATTTGTCGTTTATATATAATCTTCGATTTGCTTATATTCAAGCCAATATCCAATTATCCTACATACCTGTCGAACCATTAGAAAAAGTAATTATTTCACAAATTCCTAGTCAAAACGCACAATTTATTATGAATAAAAATAGCAATTACCAATAATTTTTTCGATGATGTATAATTGGTAATTTTTCTCAGAATTACCAACTGGCGAAACGAAATACCATTCTGGAAGTGGAGCAGTTATCCACCATTTACTAAAGACATAACCATAGATTCCGCCGATTGCGGAGAGTATAGATTTTAATGAGGAGAAAATGCTTTCGCAGCGATAATTTATTATATGTACATATTCCGATTGTGAGATCTTCAGGCGGTGAATTGAAGTGAGCAAAATGATAATGTGAGAGAGGCTTCACATGTTGTAGCGCTTCAAGATGTTCGAGAATTGTGCTTCAGGAGTGTGTTAGTAGGTCAGCCACAATCAAGTACGTCTTCTATAGTGGCTTAACTATCTCTTGTGTACATTTTTCACATCTGATGAGTGATTTAGGCGTATCTCCTTATCTTCGATACCTTAAAATAACTCGGTAAATGTTTCTAAATGACCGGCGAAGGTCGTTTTTGATTATCGACCATCTCATATCAATATTTCGGATGAATTTCGATCAGAACAAGGAGAAAGTCGGATGCATTAAAAGCGAATTAACGTACCTACGGTGGAGAAAGATGCAGCCAGCCTCTTTTACGAAGTGGGGGGCTTCGAGTTGCTTTCAATTTTTGGTAATAGTTCGATTCAGTTCCGTACTGCGTATCGTAACTGGCGAATGTAACTTTTATATGTGCACAAGGTGACCTAATGAAAAAGTGTTCATAGTGTCCTCGCTATTCAGAAGTCGAATCGGAATAATACTGCTAAATGGTGGTGAAATTTATTTACCAATTGAAGTTTTCAAGTTTATTCGTGGAAAAATGTCATTACCTTTCAAATTCTTATTATTCATTTACAAAATAAGTTTTTTCCATCAATGAGTAACCAGAAAGTATGGGAATAATTTCTGTAATTAAAACTGAAAGTTTAATTTCGATTAGTCTCAAGTTGAAGAAAATTTTTTTTTCGATTTTATATTTTTTATCACATCATCGTATTAATAGTGAAATATTCCTTGATCAATTCAAAATCAAATTCTTTGGGTATGTAGACACCTCTAAGTATCTTGCCTGCTCACGTGAATATAACGTATAATTAATTAAAAATCTATTTATATTCTATATATCTAATGATGCACATGCTACAATTAATTTCATACTGTGTATTTGTAAATCATGTTAGTGTTCTCGATAACTCATAATTCATTAAAATGATCAATCAGTTTGTCTGTTTGAATTATTACCTTGAAAAGACAGGACCATAATATGGAAGTGCAACATATAATACTGCTATGAGAATTTTGAAAACAAAACAAGTTGAAACTGAAGTAAGAGATCCAATCTTACCATATTTTGTTTCCCTTTTGCGTTTTCACTATATAAGTGACTTTAAAACCCTAACTACAAGTAACTACGGCTCATAAGTGATCAAACTATATATAACAAAGTTTCATATGAAAATTTATTGTCAAAAAACATTTAAAAAATACTTTCAGAATGTCATCAAGTAATGGCCACATCAATTCAAAAGTCCTACAGTTATGATTACTGAACCATATCATTTCACCTTTTTCAGAATATACTGGTACATCAAACAAAATGACAAGGTCACTTCATCTTCTTAGCATCATTATACTCGCAGTGTTATTTTTAAGGGTAAGAATTTCCTTTTATTTATTTTGTATAAATGATAAAACTTTTGATATTACAAGCAAACATAGCCGGAATTGATATACATTTTCATCCACTGTTAAAATAAATATCTCTACAAAGATATTTCAATGTCGAAATAGGTATTATAGAACACGAATTCATGCCACAGGCAAAAGTGTATCTGAAAATTGTTTTAAATTGATTCAAATTAGTTTTATACTTCCTTGACTTCCATTTTTTCAAAGAATATAAGGAAATTCATCATTTTTATTAGATGAAAAGCGGAAATTATTGTTCGAATATAGAAATCAAGTGAATTTACCATTCCAATGCTAATTATATTTGAAGATACCGGAAAACTTTTTTTGTTGAAATACTTGAAAAACAAAAAAATAATATTGAACAACTAAACTATGAATTAAAAATATCTCATTTTTAAATTCGATGGACGATGAATCAACTCTGTGGTAGTTCATATTTATATTAAAAATTAAATAATAAGAAAACAACTTGTCTAAAAACCACAAAATGAAAATAACTTTTTTATTCGACTAGTTTCGCCTGTTACAGCATTATCAAGACTGAATACATAATTGAAAAGACATCGCTTGAAAATATAAGTATTTCGGTTCGGTACCTGGAGGTGGTAAAATGTAATCGATGGGTCCAAGTTATCAGAGATTTAACAGTGGGGAGTGGTTTAAGTCTAACTGGTCATTGAGAAGAATGTAATTATGGGATTTTTGGATCTTGTTTATTCATTCAATACATGATAAGATCAAGTTCACAGTAGAAACAGAACAAAATAATTCGTTAAATTTTCTCGACCTAACAATATCGAAACAACAGGATAAATTTTCATATAGAATATTCAGGAAACCTACTTTCTCAGACGCCATCATAAGTTATAATTCTTTCAGTCCAATTAGCCATCGACTCGCGGCTCTTAACTCAATGATTCATAGGGCTTTTTCGGTACCTTTATCAAAACAAGACCTTATGGTAGAACTTGACGTGATTCGCGCGATAGGTATTAACAATGATTTTCCACTAAAAATAATAAATAGTTTAATTTCGAAAAAAGAGAAACATTTTATCAATTTGAAATTATATGGACCATACCGCAATAACAAAAATGTACAAAAGTTTGTGAGCATCCCTTATACGCACATCCCCTCTTCGAAGATCATTCAATTCTTTAAAAATAATAATTTGAATACTGCTTTTTCGAGTCACAGCAGATTGGATAGAATGATTTTTAATAACAAAATGTCAAAAGTCGATCCAATGAAGAGAATAGGAATTTATAGAATGGACTGTGAAGAATGTAATTCAACATATATAGGTCAGACCGGGAGATGTTTTGAAACCAGGCTAAAAGAACATCTAAAAAACGGACAATCAGCATTTAGGGAACATCTAGAGTCAAAAAAACATAACATCTCATCCTCTTTCAAACCAAAAATTCTTCATTACTATGATAAAGGTATGATAATGAACTTCCTGGAAGCCATGGAAATAAACAAGATCCAAAAATCCCATAATTACATTCTTCTCAATGACCAGTTAGACTTAAACCACTCCCCACTGTTAAATCTCTGAAAACTTGGACCCATCGATTACATTTTACCACCTCCAGGTACCGAACCGAAATACTTATATTTTCAAGCGATGTCTTTGCAATTATCTATTCAGTCTTGATAATGCTGTTCCAGGCGAAACTAGTCGAATAAAAAAGTTATTTTCATTTTGTGGTTTTTAGACAAGTTGTTTTCTTATTATTTAATTTTTAATATATCTCATTTTTATTTGGACAATTCAATATCTCTCCTCTCTTCCCAAATGATGTAAGAAAGCATAAACATATGAATGAACGTAGTAGTAATTTCAAATTCATTCATGAAGTTACTGTATTGACTTCATCTGTAAACTGGTAATGTGTTTACTTCTTTTTTTCTGAATAAATAATCGATTTTTCTTTCTAGAACACACGCTGTGATGCTCCAATCCCAGATTCGGCGTCTCTACCTTTAGAACATAGAGGAATATATGGGCCCCCACTTTCAGGTCCTGCCTATGCTCCTCCATCGGCACTCATACAGGGTGGCGGTGGGAGTGGAGGTTCAGATGATCCTTGGCCACTTGCTACTCCAGATATGCCTCAAATCAAGCATTTGCAGGTACAGTGTGAAAAAACACACATGAGAGTCAATATTGAATTCGACCGTCCATTTTACGGAATGATATTTTCGAAGGGTTTCTATAGCGATCATCACTGTGTGCATTTGAAACCTGGAACAGGTCACTTGAGCGCTACATTTGAAATATTCTTGAACAGTTGCGGTATGTCTTCTTCAGCTAATCATAATGCTGCTAGTTATGGAGGACCAACGCCTAGTGGAAGCTATGTAGAGAACACAATTATAATTCAATACGATCCATTTGTGCAAGAAGTTTGGGACCAAGCTAGAAAACTTCGTTGTACCTGGTATGATTTCTACGAAAAGGCCGTTACTTTCAGACCATTCCAAGTAGATATGCTACATGCAGTTACTGCTAATTTCCTGGGAGATAACCTTCAATGCTGGATGCAAATACAAGTGGGTAAAGGACCGTGGGCTTCTGAGGTATCTGGAATTGTGAAAATTGGGCAAACCATGACCATGGTACTAGCTATAAAAGATGATGAAAATAAATTCGATATGTTGGTGAGGAATTGTGTAGCTCACGATGGAAAGAGGGCACCGATTCAATTAGTTGATCAATACGGTTGCGTAGTGCGACCTAAAATTATGAGCAAATTCCAGAAGATAAAGAATTTCGGACCCTCGGCTTCTGTAGTATCGTTTGCTTACTTCCAAGCATTCAAATTCCCTGACTCAATGAATGTTCACTTCCAATGTGTTATACAAGTATGCAGATATAATTGTCCAGAACCTAAATGTGGACATGGATTAGGATTGTCGCATGAATACGGCGTTCCAGCATTAGGAGGCAGTGGACATGGTGGAAACCTGCATGCTGAATATGGACCACCACCACTACCAGAATACAATGGAGTTTCACCAGCATTCCCAGATCCAAGACACCCATCAGGTCCAACTGGAGCTTATTCCGAACCGAATCCTGACGTAGTTCCAGCCCCCCAAGCTCAAACATCATCGTCATCAACTTCAAATCCATCAAATCTATCCTCTTTAGCACCTCAGAGTAATTCACAAGCAGGTAATGATTTGCACTTACCTCCACCACCTCCACCTGGACACCATGGTCAATACAATACTGTGAAGAGGAAAAGTGATATTGAAGGTGAATTTGAAAATAATTTAGCTACACTAGGAGGGCGTCCAAGAACATTGGAAAATCATCCCGCTCAACTACAGGGTGTAAGACGTAGGCGCAGTCCGGAAACGTTCAATATTGTTGTGAGTCATGTCTATAAGAGAGAGGCCCAAGAAATGACTGATGTCAATACTAGTCGAATCATTCAAGTAGTTGCTCCTGGAGATGTAAACTTCGCCCTCAATGCTGCACAAAATAATGAAACCGTTGTTATTCAATCAGCTTCTGCCGCAGATCCAGAGACAATTTGTATGTCCATTCCTAGTTTTGTAGCTGGACTTGTCATGCTCCTATTAGTGCTTATTGTGTCAAGTTTAGTGGCAGCCTTCTTGTTTGTGAGAGTACGCGCCATTGATAGAAAAGGAGTCGCACCAGCTTTTGTCCACGCCAGAGGTTACGACAACGCAGAATTCGTTAAAGTAGCAAACTAGTCGTGAATAGACTGACTAGATACATTTTCAAAGGATCCAAAGAGATTCAGGTCAGAAATGAGTGACGCGGAGACTTATCGCGTGACCTTTCAACTTGAATATATTATATCAGTAGAGTCCCACCTATGCGGTGCATCAGAAAAATATCACTCCATGTGGAAAGAATGAGATAATTTTTTACAATTCACCGTCGTTCAAAAAAGATCTATTCTAGTATCCTTCCCGTGATTCTGGATTTTACAATATCATTTATAGCCTTCTTTCAAAATATGAAACGATGCTACAATCAACAAATCTTTTGAAGTTTCAATACGAAGGAACACAGTTCAATTAGTCTCAAAATGATTACACATGGCGTGATGTTTTTCGAAAATGATCGTGATCGGCCATCTGATTCTTAATTTAATCATTAACAATCACCGTATCATTGAGAAGGGCAGCGAAGGAGTCTGCCTTCCCTAATTCTAACATAATGGATAAGTAAGTTATTTTGATTTATACTACTATTTATGAAAAAATGACGAAAATTCCTTCTGTAGAATAATGAAACTGAACGAATTGCAAATTTTCGACGTTCCTCTTGAGATTGAAGGAAATAACTAGTCTTATAGTTAGGATGTAGTTCAAATGTAAATAATTTAACAAGCACAAAAATACTCAATGAACACAATTTTCTATATATACACCGAAATTAATATGCGTTTCCAAATGTCAAATCTTAAAATTTGTATAAGACTGCAGTATATATAAGTAAAATTATTCAAATAACAATTTGAAAGTCATTTTTAGATACGTATAGGATGATGAAGTTAGCTAGAATGAACGGACGATGAATAAATGAATTGTTTCTTGGATGGTTTTAAATTTACTGCAGGAATCGACATTTTATATTCAGCAATATCAAACAACTGGATATATTGTAAATTGAACAGAATCTTTATTTATTTCTTTAAATTATTGTATGATTAAACGAATTATCAAAGTATATGCGATTTTATTTTACAAGAATATCACAAAATAATTGCTGATATTCGTCACCACATCGATTTTTTCAGATAGGTGAAGACTGTCGGAAAGTACCGATGGTTACCGATGGTAAAAAGTACATATGTAAGTTTCAATAATGAGTACAATCAAATGATAATCTGATATCTTGTTGATTTGAATTTTCGTAATGAAGCACACTTGTTAAAAATTATAATCCGCTATATTTACGCTATGAGCTTAAGGAAAATACCGAAATATTCTCACAGGAAACCAAACATCACGAAATGTACATAAAACAAAACTTTTTGAAAAAAAATTTCTAGTTGCCCAGTGGTCGAAATTCCACCGTAATTCGTAAGAACTTTTAACTTGTTTCATATGACATTGGCAGTAAACAATGACAAACAAAGGTTGTATAAAATGGCGAAGCCGCCAGGGGGTTTATGCACGATTCTCATTTGTTCAGAATTTTAATTTAATCTATTTGTAAATATAAATCAAATGAAGTAAAACACTTAACTTGATTATACTAAAATAACTATATTTACTCGACATATATGTTCATCAGAGGATACGATACACTTGTATGTATAAATGTACTAAGGATTGTTGAGTCCTGATAATTTTTGGAGGAGAGGAGATGAGGCGGGGTTTAGAGGTTGAATACTGGTCCAGCAGTTGCTTTAGTAAGTTGGCATGCACTGACTATCTAAACCATGACGAAACGTATGAGAAAAACGCATGACCAATCGGTCCGCGGGTTTTGAACACGGTACCTCCCGAATGCTAGCTAGTGTAACCACTCCGCTTAGGTACTCCGTTTTTGGTCTACTGATGCCCGATTTAACCAACGAGATGTAAGGAAGTTCTTAACTAAGTAATTCCTACGATAGGAAATACCTAAATCCGATACTTATCTAAATCGGATTTCACCAACCTAAGAAATTATGAGTTGAAAAATAACTTCTTAAAAACTTGATTTGGAAAGCAGTGGCGGCTCGTGAGGTTACGGTTTGAGGAGGCTACAAGAGGTGTTGAAAAATACACCATAGGCGAAAATTTTTAGGATTTTAAGGTCAACTGCCTTATAATTTGAAGAAAATCAAAGTAAAACAAGCACCCTAAGCTATTAATTTGTTTTCACTTTCGAGTGTCTACCTTGAGACCTACAACTCCTATTTACAATATTCACAAAAACTCTTCTCAGCCAATTAATCAATTCATCTATTCATCAAATTTTTTTTCTTTCACAAAATAGGTACCTACCTACTTAACGAATTTGTTAACAGCTGGTGAGAGCAAATGAAAAGTTATTATATATTTTTGAAGATTAGCGGGATTATGCGATCTTTAACGTTAGCAAAATGATCTATAATATCCTCATAAAATTTTTTGTCTTTCGCCAAAAGTTTTACCAATTCCTTTTCAATAGACAACAAACTAATATTTTTCAAACGATCCTGGCTCATTGAATTTCGTGAATAAGTTTTAATTCTCTTAAGAGTGGAAAACGAGCGCTCTACGGAAGCCGATGTCACCGGGATAGAAACAATTAGACATAAGAGTTTATAAACTTGGGGTAAATCTTGATTCAAATCATTATCAAAAAGGTATTTAATAGCCCCCACATGATTTTCATTTTGCCCCAAAATTTCATTGTCATTATAAACAACATACAGTTCACTTTTTATGGCCATCTTATCAAAAAAGTGTATTTTTGACATAAATTTTCCAAAAGGTTATCTGGAAAATTAGCCGAAAATCCGGTTAACAAATTTTTATTGAGTAAGTCGAAGAAATGCAGTTCTTTCAAATCAGAGAACCTTATTTCTATTTGAACCCTAATAGTATCCAAAATTTCATAAAATATTTGCTTATAGTGAAGCTTCATATTTGCGTAACTGAATTTCTTTCATTTTGGGCTAAATTGAGTCATATCATCAGTAGTTTGAAATACAGAAAATAGTTTTTTAAAATAAACTTCTGCACGAAATTCTGAAATTTTTTCCAAAAGAAACTTGAGCCGATTTCGTGAGTAAATTACATCTGAAAACTTGTGCTGTAAGATTTGAAAAACTATGTCTGTTTGTTCAAAAATTAATTTAAAGATGTTTAAAAAATATATAAATTCCTTATCTTGTAAGTAAGATATTAATCCGCGTGCTGTATTTAAAGTTACTTTATCGGTGAAAAATTCCTCACTTTCAACTATGTATAGAATTAGATCCTCAAATCCTAAGCGGCCCCAAACAGAGACATTTTCACTAGTAAAAAGTAAACACTGCCAACAAAATAATTTATTTTTTACCTGTGATCCGGTTAGGCAAGGATATCTCTCATAATTCCGTGAATTAAAACCGTGGTTTTGTTTTCTGTTACGCTGCAGCAAATTGTTTAATTCAGGGGTAGGTCGCAATGTTTTTATCAAAACTTTATCCTCATAACTTAGTGCACTAAAGTTATGGGATAACAAATATTCCACTAAGTCACCATTGAAATTTTTGAAATTAACTTCAGTAACCAAACTCATTTTGAAACAATACGCGAGCTATATAAGTAAACACGCCGGCCATTAGACAATACGATCACACTACGATTTCCAACGAATTCACTCGATGTCACGCGAAATTCTATAGTTATGATTGGTCGACATTGTATAAGACTGGGTCTCGATCGGTGTTGCCATTTACATGTGTTTTGCTTTTCTATTGCAATGAAGTATTCATTCGGAGTATTTGCACCGTTGTTTGCTTTTCTGTGGCAGGCATAATGAACGTTGAGAATATACCTTTCCATGCCTCCGCAGCGTTGCCACAAATCTTGAAATGAATGAAATCCAGTAAATGTAAATACCTTCTATCGTAATTAATAAATTATATTATATAATGTAGGTTGAAAGGAAGGTATGTGCATAAAATAATATGATTTTGATTAATATGAATATGCTGAATGCTGACTATTCCATATAATATTTTAGTGATACACGGAATATTATTGAGGAGGCTTAGCCTCCTTAGCCTCCTTTGACTAGCCGCCCCTGTTGGAAAGTTTTGTACATATAATTGGTACCACTGTTTAATACTAGACTGTAAATTTGACAGGATAGTAAGAAGAGAAAAAATGATAGAAATATAATAATATTATTTAATCAATTTGAGGTTAAGCATTTCCTAAATACTCTAGGCAGACCTAACGTTAGGTATTTCCTATCGTCTTTAGGCATTACTTAACGCGTGGTGAAACGAAAATTGCACTTAGGAATTCCTAAATCCGATTTAAGTATTGCCTAACTTTAGGAATTAGTTGAAATCGGGCAGTAGTCATTAGTGATTGGTGAATTCCTTGAACTGGCCGTAATCTCTAGAGCTTCTAAAATGTTCGTACTCTTGCCTTTCTTCAATAAATGCAATATGCACGGATTATTTAATTCTGCTAAATAGTTATTCCTCAATGTTCATGGATGATGCGATAGTATCCCAAAACATACATGTCGAGTGAATATAGTTATTTTAGTAGAATGAAGCCAAGTGCTAATTGAACAATGCTCCACAAGTGTATAGCGATTAGTCAATTGATGTTATTAATGTATTTGTAAAATATATTATATATAAATTTAACGTTTCTGCGCTCTTTTTGTATATAAAATTTAACTTTGTCAAATCCCACAATCTTCAATTGGCGCAATATGCTTAGAAAGGTGTGCAAAATTTTCTCTTCGCGTATTTTTGTATGGATATCGGCTTGCTCATCCACGTTTATGCATATCTCATTGTTGACAATAAAATAAATTAAATAAAATAGATGCAAATGTAGAACTCAATATCTATCTACTTCATATATATCTTCGTCCTTTTCCTCATCTTCATGCAATTTTCTAAAGAGCTTTTACATTAATGGCGATATTGCTTACATTGTGTTATAACCTGTCCGCTGGACTATTTGTTTGTTTGAATAGTGCTTGATTCATTTATAATATAACCTGGCTTTCAATCATGCTGCTTTCAACTAGAATTGCGGACACGGAACAGCAAACAAATTGTTTGAAGCAATGGAAAAATGGTAATTGCTTATGGTCACCTTCAGGAAAAAAATCGACATATAGTTCTTATTTAACAACCTGAAATTTGTCGTTGATCATTGTTACTTTTAATATTTGAAGCTTTTACTAGAGAGACAGCTTCCGAATTAATATTCTGAACTTGATGATTTCAAATTTGATATTATAGAATAACTGTTCGCCACTTGCCTTAGGTGTTGTATATTCTCTGGGACTAATCAGTGAGCAGTGTTCTGTATTAGGTCATGTATATGAAGTATATATTCGTAGTTTTCCACATATCAACAATTGAAAACCTGACCTCATCGAACATGAAATAGGCTGTTACTTTAAATTGGTAGTTCTTATCAAATCCCATTGTAGTTGATTGTTAAGCCTAAAGTATGTTGAGTAAATTTAACATCATCACTAAATGATGCAACAATGCAACAATGAGGCTGGAATATTCAAAGCTCAAATGGTCGGCTTTCGATAAATATATTTGAAACAAAAAATTAGGATAGACTGATGTGTTGGTGTGTTAAATTAATGATGAAAAATATAGGTACATTGTTCATGGGTTCATTTGAAGAAATGAGTTCCAATATAATGATAGTCTGATTCAGAGGAAACTAATATTCCATTCGCCATCTGAGAAATATTGAAATTTAATGAAAAACAGTTTTTTTATTGATTCATTTGGAATACCATTCAAATGCGCTTCTTCTTGCAATTTATTACTTTTAATACACATTATTAGCTATAATATTCTTTTACGCATACAAAAACTTCTTCAGAAATTATTATTTTGATATAGTTTTCCAGTAGATCAAATTTGATCTTCTTTCGGCAAAGCCGCCAAAAATTAATTTCATCTAAACTGACTAATTTTCAGTAAGCTTAAAGACTTAGATGAAAATACCATTGCCGATATTGATGTCACGCAGAATTTAATTGGGTGAAAGTTGTGTTTGCGTATATACGCTCGAGATATCTGAAACGGAATACTTATAATATACTTTCACCTTGAACTTGCTGCTCAAACATCTTTAAGGAACCGTAACAGATCAAGCGACTTTGAAGTGTCTATCAAGAATTTATGTTTTTCCGTAACATTCATATATACATATATGTATATATATATATATATATATATATATATATATATATATATATATATATATATATATATATATATATATATTATATATATATATATATATATATATATATTATATATATATATATATATATATATATATATATATATATATATATATATATATATATATATATATAATATATATATATATATATATATATATATATATATATAATCTTTTGATAATTATTAGCAATAACTGGCTGGTTGAATCTTAAAAAACTCGATTTAATTAATAAGTTGACGTTTTCACTACGACATTCATAGTTATTCAAGACGTTTGAAAAAATGAAAATTCTTTGACATTTATTGACTTGAAAAAATTGAATAGATAAGATTGATCTGTCTTGTTAAAACTTCTTTCGGATGTGGCTGTTCTTTGTTATTTATTACGTGCTATTCAGTCTAATATTAATATTCTAAATTGTTATCATTTGTAGGCAAGGGAAACTACTGAAAACTTTACCTATGTAATGTTCGAAATAATAATAATAGGGTACTATTTATTTAACAGAAAAGAAATTAGTCACGGGAAAATATTAAAAAAGTAGAGCAGAATTATCGGTATAGAACGCTTATATGGAAGCAGCCGTTGACACGTGTTTCGGACTCTTTGGTCCTCATCAGAACGGCGTAGCTAAGTATTGGATTGAAAATTTGGAGATGAAAATAGTTTAATAAATAAAATAAAATCCTCTGTTATGGAAGAAAATCACTTTCCCAAAACTAATTTTCTTTTTTAATGTTAATATACTCTTTCTGAGATCTCTCGGATGGAATTAATCGCCTCCGTGGCAAAGTTTGACCAAATCTCCCATACCGGAGAGTTCAAACAATAAACCACAAATAAGTGATTTTCTTCCATAACAGAGGATTTTATTTTATTTATTAAACTATTTTCATCTCCAAATTTTCAATCCAATACTTAGCTACGCCGTTCTGATGAGGACCAAAGAGTCCGAAACACGTGTCAACGGCTGCTTCCATATAAGCGTTCTATACCGATAATTCTGCTCTACTTTTTTAATATTTTCCCGTGACTAATTTTCTTTTTGTTTAAATAAATAGTACCCTATTATTATTATTTTCGAAACATTACATAGGTAAAAGGTTTTCTGTAGTTTCCCCTGCCTTCTAATGATAACAATTTTGAATATTAATATTAGACTGAATAGCACGTAATAAATAACAAAGAACAGCCACATCCGAAAGAAGTTTTAACAAGACAGATCAATCTTATCTATTCAATTGTTCAAGTCAATAAATGTCAAAGAATTTTCAATTTTTTCAAACGTCTTGAATAACTATGAATGTCGTAGTGAAACGTCAACTTATTAATTAAATCGAGTTTTTAAAGATTCAACCAGCCTGTTATTGCTAATAATTATCAAAAGATTAAAAATAAAATCACAGGCAACAACAATTTCGAATAAATAATTATATACTATATATATATATATATATAAATATATATATATATATATATATTTATATATATATATATATATATATATATATATTTTCCTTTTGATCTGTTTTCTTGGTTAATTAAGTCTATTTATAACTGATGGTATATCTATATTTACATCCACAAAAATATATTTAACGTTTCAGCAATCACAGTTGCCTTCATCAGAAATTTCTTTTGTTGTCATCCATAGCTAAAATTTAAATTAACATAGTACAATACAGCAAATTAAGTTGACAAAAAACAAACAAAAATACACAAAAATAAAACAATCTACCTTTCTTCCGTACACAAGAGTGGCAAATTCATTTAAAATTACATGTAATTAGGTATAAAACGGACATTGTTGAAAGACGGTGGAACAGTATACGTTTGAATTAAACTTAAATATAATGTGCAATGTGCGATATGTTAACGCCAAAGCTGATACAAACCTTATGAGAAAATTCTACACAAACATTTTACCATAACAAAAGAAATAATTCCTATAACCAGCTCACATGTTATATACCGACTATCCATTTCAGTTGTTTTACAAAAAATAATCAGCTGTTCCAAAATCGCTCGATAAATATATGTATTTCACTGCACATTATATTTAAGTTTAATTCAAACGTATACTGTTCCACCGTCTTTCAACAATGTCCGTTTTATACCTAATTACATGTAATTTTAAATGAATTTGCCACAATAATAGCTCCAAGAATGAAAAAAAATCTCAGATCTATAGTGAATAGTTATCACCCTCACAATTTTCATGTTCAAGTAGGTACCAAAAAATTGTTAATCAACTATTGCATAACTGATTGATAAATCGCTATTATCGCCGGATTATTGCACATTCGCCGATTTTCATATTTAATATGGTTACTTAATGTTTATTGTTGAAGTGTCCTTAATGGTCGTAACTTGCGCAAACCAAATAACCCGTTTTCGGCAGTATTTTTACCTCTCTGAGAAAATATTGATCCTACAGTTCCCTAACTTGGGTCTTTCTTTTGGGAAATTTCCTCTTCTTTTCGAATCTTTCTTCAGATTTCAAAAATCTCGATTAATGTTTGACATGGCAAAAAAAAATCGAACAACCGAACCCTTTTTCAGGAAATGGTTTATAACTTTCACATTTTTCGCGAGTGAATTTTTATTTTTCTAAAAATCATCTACATGCCATTCCAAATCGAGTGACGCCTTTTTCATATTTTTCCGAGTCTGCTGAAAAAAGTTGAACAAAAAAGCACTTGTTGACTAGACTTAATAGGTATATTAGAAAGATTTTCGGTGTTTTTCAAGCATGATTTATACGAAATTGACAAAGCAGCTGATCAATTCATCAAAACTGACGAGCTTTATCGAAAATTTATTAAAGCCACACCTTCTGTTCTCGTTAGTTGAAACTGTGGAAGAAATATTTCATTCGTAGAGGCAATGTTAAGCTTAAAAATTCAATAGGAGAGCTGGATGATTGCCTAGAAATTTTTTTTTCGAATATCATGTTGCTCAGAATATAAGCTACGTTGCCGGTATCGACGTTTGAGGCGAAGAAAAACGATTCAAAGGAGCACTCTGAAAGAAATGGACTTGTAATGACCCTTCTGAATAAACGAAATTCATTGCAAATTAAAAACTCATGTTTGTCAAATTTTTTGTTATTGAAAGGTTTGGCTGCTCTGGCAATTAATCGTGACATTGGAATCACAGCTGACGAAGTCATGAATGGATTGTCAAAAAACGCTGGAAACTAGATTTTCTGCTCTGATTTTCCCAAAAATATTTTCAATGATGTATATATCCAATTAAACATAATTCAATTTTTCACTGTTCTTTAAGTAATTTTTTCCAATTCTAATAATTTGAATTTTTTGCAATTTAATTTTACTTTTCTGCTTATTTTGTACTACCTATATGAAAGATTATTTCTATCAACAAAAATAGAACTTTAGAAGAAAAACTTATGAAATTTTGCACTAAGTCATATTCCCCCCATCCATCGCAAAAAGCTATCTACGCCACTGTGTATATGTATATGGTTTGGCGTGAATTCCATCGAACTGCTCCGCGCTGCAGCCAACAAAGCGCGCATTGCCATGATGATAGCCAAAATCCGGAACAGATAAGGCCGACGAAGAAGAAGATATGTATATGTATTTTATTTCCCGGTACATATTGGCATCTCCAGCGGAGATAAGCTTAAATTTGGTACCTGGAATTGTTTTCGTTGCAGAACAAAAGTATCAAAATTTGGGTGAATTTCTGCAACCGCCACTATTGTTAAATAGATATTTCTGGTTTTTTCGTGGTTTTTGAAAATTGCCTAACTTCACAGCTTCTACAGATTGAGTAAGAGCGTTGAAGTTTGGTACGTACATTGAGTTTAGTTGAAATACGATATTTTTTGTGTTTCAACTATTTTTCTCAACCGCGCTGCATTTCGTGGTGACTATTCCATTCGAATTGCACCTCGATCTGTTTTGGCATCAGTACGAGATGTACTTCGCGAATTGTTTTTTTACAATTGAGGCTTCAAATTTGGTACTCGGAATGAGTTAATGTTGAGAGGTACGTTCCTTCGTTGGTTTTAACTTTTTTCCTCAACCACGACCCATTTCGCAAAAATTTTTTTAACAATTGAAAGAAATTATTTTCTATTCTTTCATTCGGTTTTCTATCTGAGCGTGATTTTTCAAAATATAATTCAATCCTCTACGCGATGCATTTCGCGCAAAATTACGACCTCAGTCTTGGAGCTCTGCTGCTCACGAGTTTTTTGTATTGCGCCTCCTGAAAGAATTTCGTGAACATAAGACAATAAGTAGAACACCCCATGTACACAGAGGTAATTTTTCCGAGTTATTTTACGACAAGATTACCTGAGTTTTCCTTCCAGTTAATCTCTCCAAGTCCGGGAGCAGTGATAAATCCACTATCCTTGTCGGAAGTGTAATATTGCGGTGCAAAGGATCTTCAAACACCTTCAGTGAGCTCATTACATTGTCGGCATCAACAATATCATATTCTAATGACACGGATCGACGGTGGGCTATTCTAGTTGTCACCATAGCGACGACTGGCAAACGCGTTACTAACGATTCAGCCCTGTATTTCTGCGGGGGAAACTCTTGTTTACTCGTCCGAATAATCACTGGTAAAGTCTGGAATGAAAATAGCTTTCCGATAGGGTGCTACGATAATGTTTTTATGAGCTGGATGCGTCCAAGTAAGACCTTGTTAGAAATCTTCAGGTTTACAGGAAGCTATTTCGTGTTTGGTTATATTGCTGCCAGTTGGCGACAGACTTTAAAACGAAAATGAGAAACAATCCCAGCCCGACACAAATTATAAGAAGGACTCATCTTGTCTTTACAGACATTAAGTATTTTTTAGCTTTCTTCTTTGTACAGTTATTAAACAAAGATATGAATTAAAATCTAGCTAAAAAGGAATAGTTGCATAATCGCCACTTAAGGACAAATATTTAAGGAAGACATTTAGATCAAATACTTTCTTGTTTCTTATTTAAAGACAGGAATTCTTCGATCCCAGACCAATTTTCTGAAATTGAGTTATTATAATAATTGTTCTGAAAATTTAATATATATATATATATATATATATATATATATATATATATATATATATATATATATATTATATATGTATATAATATATATATATATATATATATATATATATATATATATATATAAATATATATATATATATATATATATATATATATATATATATATATATATATGTAAATATATATATATATATATATATATGTAAATATATATATATATATATATATATATATATATATTGGCATTAAAAACGAGTTTGTACTGCATGTATCATAGGGTATTTCTATATCCCTGTTTCTCAAGCCGCACACACTTTTAATTAGGATGAATATCTGACAATATGAAGATAGTCGTTAATGTAAGAAACTTACATCGGAAAATCTATGCTCTACACGAATAAAGACACCTCATCCGAATATGAGCTTAATTACTCGTATCTACGATGATGAAATATCCGTTTACTACTATCGCTTGCAGTGGCCATCTCGATATTTCAAATAATCCACGCTTAAGGAAGGATTAAAATGTTATCGAGTTTCATGTACTATACCACTATATTTGTTTGATTTATTTAGATTTTTCAAATACATACATATACATATGTACAATACTTTGAGAGATTGATCATTTAAAACGTTAGGATGAATATCTGAAATCTCACTAGTATAACAATATCGCTAGAAAAAAAACCTTGCAATTTTATCTCAGGTTTTAAAAACAGCCTGTAACAATATTTCAAAACTGAGACTTTTTGTGGGGTTTTAGTAAAATATATGAGGTATTCTCATATTTTGAAAGTAGACATAATATGGTCATACCAGTTTTTTTGCGTTAGAATTAAGCATACACTTTCCGATAGAAGATGGATAATATGAGTGACACTAGAGTATTTCTCAGCGTATTATTATTTGACTATACGATAATCTCTAAATATATTTCCAGATGAATGAATAAAATATCATATGTTACACAATCTTCCGTACATACACAGAATCGACAATCTATTACAATACAGGGTGTCGCACCGGGAACTGAATCGATCGATATAGAACAAAGTACGGATTAGAAAATTTTGAAAATTTAGATGATTACTAATGTCGGTGTGGCCAATCCAACCAAAATATTTACAAGCAGCTGGCACTTCCGCTTATACCGGAAGTCAACACTCTATATATTTTAGGGTTTTCGAAAAGAGCATAAAATTCTGAGTCGAAAATGTAGAACATACCTTAATACTAAACCTAGCCGTTTCAGAGATATTTGAAATTTTATAAAAAATTTGACAGGTGCAACGGTTTACAAGAACCGGTATAACTTTCTTCCTGTAAAAGATACTCATTTGTTTCTTGTCACATGAAAAGAACACAAGAAGAACTACGTTTTACAACTGAAATTAATTCAATAATATCATATCAAGTGTTCCGTTTTTCGCGTTACATTTTGTCAACTTCGAACCGCGAAAACTTGTTTAGTTCAAATGGAACATCCTGTATTTTTTTAAGTCAAGTTGTGGAAAATTTAATTTCCTTTGTTCTGATGTTAGCATTGTGGGGGTTAAGGTTACAACTTTTTGAAATATTTGTGATTTTATTAGAAATTCATGAATAGGTGTAATCATTTCATCAAAATAGCCATGATTAGAAACAATCAGTCATTATCTTATGTCGAAAAATGCCAGCACGTTTAAATTATACCCACGAAGACTTTTCAAATTTGTTTATTATTTATGGAGAATGTAATAAAGTAATATCAAGAACTTGCAGAATATTTGTTACTCGATATTCAGAAAAACGGAAAATAACTCTAACACTGTAACATTCGTATTAATCGAATTGAAGATATGGCATGAAATAAAATAGGAGAGATAAGATCAATTTGAAATATCATTCCATTTTAATTTAATAAATGCTCAAAATTCCGCCCTCGAACCTCGACACATTTTTCGCACCTTCGGATTAGTTCCTCATGGGTAGCTCTTCTAATTGAATCCTGTGATATGTTTTGAAAGGCGTTTCTTACTCTCTGCATACAATCTTCAATAGTTGTTAATGGACTCTCATAAACTTCATTTTTAATAGTTCCCCAAATAAAATAATCCAGAACTGATGAATCGGGCGAGCGAGGAGGCCATAAGAAAGGTCCATTATTGGCAATCCATTGATCATGAAAAATTTCTTGTAAATAATTATTAATTAAATATGCGTTATGTGGGGGAGCACCGTCGTGCTGATAAAAAATGTTTCTGTATTCGGCGAGAGGCAAATTTTCTAAATAGTTATTATTCAAATTTTGTAAGATATTCAGATATCTTTCACCTAAAAAAAACAAAAATTCACATATACATATTAGCAGAAGAGAAAATTTAATTTACCGTTTAAATTTTCTTGATAAAATTGTAATGCCACCACTCCATCATTTCTTATGGCACAGTAAACATTGAACTGCCAATTTTTCTGGAAGTTTCGCTCTCTGAACATATGGGGATTTGAGTCACTCTAATAATGCGAATTGTGTCTATTAAAAAGTCCATTTTTGGTAAATTTGGCTTCATCTGTCCATATAATATTTCCTAAATAAGAATCGTCACCCTCAGACCTTATTAGAATAAACTCACAAAAATTCTGTCTTCTTAGGAAATCTGTTTCCTTTAATCCTTGAACCATATGGAATAAAAATGGATGAAACTTATGTTTTAATAAGATTCTGTGAATTGAATCCTTGCATAGTCCCGATTCCAGAGCAGCTTGTCTTAATGACATCCTTGGAAATGCATGAAAATATTCCAGAATGACTATTTCTATGTTTTCGTCATCAACAATAGGCTTTCTCCTTTGAAGTTTTGCCTTGACAGAGCAATAATTTTTAAAATTTTCCAGTATGCGTTTTACAGTGTTTGGTGTTGGTTTCTGTCTTTCTGGATATCGAGTAGCAAATGTGCTGCAAGTTCTTGATATTACTTTATTATATTCTCCATAAATAATGAACAAACTTAAAAAGTCTTCGTGGGTATAATTTAAACGTGCTGGCATTTTTTGACATGAGATTATGACTGATTGTTTCTAATCATGGCTATTTTGATGAAATGATTACAACAATTCATGAATTTCTAATAAACTCACAAATAATTCAAAAAGTTGTAACCTTAACCCCCGCAATGCTAATATCAGAACAAAGGGAATTAAATTTTACACAGTTTGACGTAAAAATACAGGGTGTTCCATTTGACCTAAACAAGTTTTCGCGGTTTGAAGTTGACGAAATGTAACGCGAAAAACGGAACACTTGGTATGATATTATTGAATTAATTTCAGTTGTAGAACGTAGTTCTTCTTGTGTTCTTTTCATGTGACAAGAAACAAATGAGTATCTTTTACAGGAAGAAAGTTATACCGGTTCTTGTAAACCGTTGTACCTGTCAAATTTTCTATAAAATGTCAAATATCTCTAAAACGGCTAGGTTTAGGCATAGGGTATTTTTCACATTTTCGACTCAGAATTTTACGCTCTTTTCGAAAACCCTAAAATATATAGGGTGTTCCATTTGAAATAAGCAAGTTGGTATCAACTTCCGGTATAAGCGGAAGTGCCAGCTGCTTGTAATTATTTTGTTTGGATTGGCCACACCGACATTAGTAATCATCTAAATTTTCAAAATTGTCTGATCTGTACTTTCTTCTATATCGATCGATTCAGTTCCCGGTGCGACACCCTGTATATATATATATATATATATATATATATATATATATATATATATAAATATATAAATATATATATATATATATATATATATATATATATATATATATATATATATATATATATATATATATATATATATATATATATATATATATATATATATTTATATTTATATTTCACTAAATGGAAGACTCTGTTATACGACAAAATATGAGAATATATAAATGCGAACATCAAAAAGCACTTCCATAAAGACGGGTAAGAGGAAATTAAATCAACACTTATATAACAAGCAATTATAATAAAATCAGCGTAAAACGAATAGTGTTCCTTTCGTCGTTGCGGTATGACGATATTAGCGAGAATTTGATAGATGCTTAAATTGTGCATAAACATAACATAAACGAGAATCATTAGAAGTGCAGACGAGCTGTATGTTAGCATAAATACAGAATCTTCGTTGAATTCATACATTATTTCGCAATGAATGCCATGCACTTCGAACATTTATTTGTGAAAGATGCTGAGCTGATATATTAGTCATTAATAATTTCACGAAACTCAGTCAAAATTGTTGGATAGAAAATGGTTGCTAGAAAATCATTTTGATGAAAATCCAGGTATTTTAGCGAGTATTCCGCTTTCAAGTCAGGGATTTAAGATTCTTCGATTCACTGTTTGATATAATGTATCTTTTGTCATGAACGTATGAGCATTTGGGTGGTGTTTTTAGATAGGATCATTCAAGAGAGAGAATACAAAGAATTTTGAAGATTAATAAAAGTAACTTCTGTAGAAACTGCACGAATTCATGATTTGACTGCAATATTTATGCGCACTATGTATTCATGAATATATTGCCACTTTATGCCAAAACGTCGATTATTATAAACTAAGGGAAATATGGAAGTTCTTATTCACTATTTCATGCTGTTTGTATCTCAAACGTTGCGAATTGCTCGGAGCTGCTAGAGAAATGATCGCATCAATATATATTTCTGGCTATGATTGGAGAAAGTATAAGAAATATTTAGAACTGAGGCCGTTACTTGGTAAAGATGCATAAAAATATTATTAGTAAAACACATGTTTTGTTATATGGATTACTATAATTGAATCTATGACGCTAATGCGTTTCACCATAAGGTGGTATATGCATCTCAGATGTAAATAAATAGAGAATGAGGTTTTATTACTCCTTGAAATGTTATTCTTTGAAAGGTCAACAATTACTTTAACAAAATTGTTCAATCCCAAATTGTACCCTATAGAAATTCAGTTAGTAGCTTATATCATATTTTTCATTGTAGTGTGCCTTTAAACTTCCTTTAAATTCCCATTGTGTTCTATTTTAGTATATCAATTTTGGCTTTAAAGTGTTCTACCGAGTGATCAGCGAAAAATTGATCAACTTTATAGATATGTTTTGCCATATCAATTTGCTGGATCGAATTCACTAGGTTCCATTCATATAACCGGCGCATTCACCATTTTGTACTTTATAAATAGGCGATAGTTAGCGATATTGATGAACTATTCATTTTATGAAAATTCATTTCAAATAAACAGACATAAAAATTCTTTTCGTCTATTTCCACACAATGTATTTAAAATATAAGTACTACCGGTTTCGACTATCACGTCATTGTCAAGTAAATGTAGACCTATCAGGTAAAACTATTTATATCTAACCCTTAAAGATTTAGGAGTGGAGAGGAGTTGAGGTCTAATTGGTTGTTTACAGTTTGGAATTCTGGGTTTTTCCTAAGCTTGTTAATTTCCAAACTTTCCAACAGATTCATTGTGGTTCCTTTATGGCAAATATGTAGAATTTTGAGATCTTTTATTGTGATTTTATGCCTTGTAGTTTTTATATGTTCGAATATCGCAGATTTACTATCGGAAGAAATATGTTCTTTAAAACGAGATTCAAAATTTCGTCCAGTTTGTCCAACGTATGATATTGGACATTCACCACATTCAATTCTATATACTCCAGAGTTTTTATACTTGTCTGTTTTTTGTTTGGCATTTAATAATACTTTGCTTAAGTTTAACCCACTTGAGAAAGATGTTGTTATACCAAATTTTGAAAAATAGTTGGAAATATTATTTGATAACTATTTTTCAAAATTTGGTATAACAACATCATTTTCAAGTGGGTTAAACTTAAGCAAACTATTATTTACTGCCATATAGAATTGAATGTGGTGAATGTCCAACAGCGTACGTTGGACAAACCGAACGAAATTTTGAATCTCGTTTTAAAGAACATATTTCCTCCGATAGTGAATCTCCGATATTCGAACATATAAAAACTACAAGGCATGAAATCACAATAAAAGATCTCAAAATTCTACATATTTGCAATAAAGGAACCACAATCAATCTGTTGGAAGTTTGGAAAACAACCAATCAGACCTCAACTCCTCTCCACTCCTAAATCTTTAAGGGTTAGATATAAATAGTTTTACCTGATAGGTCTACATTTACTTGACAATGAGGTGATAGTCGAAACCAGTAGTACTTATATTTTAAATACATTGTGTGGAAATAGACGAAAAGCATTTTTATTTCTGTTTATTAATTTAGTCATTGTTTGGAACGTAAATATTGCATATCCAAATATTTATCGAATATTTGCATAAAAAGCTATACCACCGTGTTATTCACTTATATCAGAAATTGAGAGCGAGTCAAAAACTCTGACCTTTGAATCATTTGTATTCGTTAACCTCTGAGACCTATTTAATGCACTTCCTTTGTTGTCCATTATTGACTCCCCATCGCAATATTTTTACATTAGGAGAAGTAAACATGTTTACCCTGAGTGTGAAGACTTAGTATATGAAATTGGCTCTATAAGAAAATATATTCCTGTGAAGGACTTCACGGCCATTTTTATTTCACGGTTATGGTTATTTTTATGGAGTGAATTATCTCTTTATGGTGGTCTGTTGGTTAACAATACATTCGAAAAAACAAATTGAATAAGGGTATACTGAAAAGGAAGAAGACTCCGAACAAAATAATTTTCTACGGCTTCTGGTAACCTTGCAAAAAATACTTTTTGAGCTTCACTCTAGAGTTTAGACGAACACGTTTAAATATAATAATGCAAAGAATTTGCTATCAACTATAGTAGTTAAACTGTCTACAGTAATTGTCTGTTGTGGATACATTACCACTATGCTTATATATTTCTAAATCGAACTATGTGAATTACAAATTTTAATTTTGAAAATGGCTGTTTTGGCCTATTTCGGCCACATGTAAATAAACCCTAATAGATATTCTGATTTTTATTATATGTTTAATGAATATATATATATATATATATATATATATATATATATATATATATATATATATATATTATACAGGGTGTTTAATTGATAATTGGAAATTTTAACTGTTGAATCTTGCTCAAAATATAAAGATTTAACCTAAATCACTTAGATCAAGTGTGACTTCTTACTGAGTTTAAAAATTTAAAAACTATTTGAGCACACTACTTGAAACTATCTGAAGTATTCTTGTCAAACTTAGCGGGAAGTGTAGATAATCGACGCTCTACCAAATAATGTTAAATAAACGTTTCTCTCTACTACCTGAGGCGTACAACAGGGGTAAGTTGAGCCTTCCCAAATACTACGAGACTGACGCAATTTCCATTTTGGTACAATTTTTTGTATTCTCCAGTACATTCTATGTAAATAACATTCTCTTTCTTCGTAACGATAACATCATTATTTTAAGAGATATGTTAAGTTGAACATAATGCTGCACAATTATTTTTATGACTATTTTGTATTAATTATGTCGGTGTTTTTGGGTTGTGGGATTTTATTCATTACGCACATGAAACCTTAGTCAGTATTAACCGAAAACATAACGTTGTTTATTATAGTTTATCGAAATGAATGGATGTATTCAATATTGAAAAACAAATTGTGGTTCTTCCATATTGCCCTTTTCGTATACCTCTTGTAGTAGCGAGAAACGTTTATTAACATAATTTAGTAGGCTGTGGAGTAAACACCCTGTAACTCATTGAGGAGCCAAAAATTTTTTATGTGAGTAATTCAGGTTAACTCTTAATATTTTGTGCTCAAGATTCAACAGCTAAAATATTTCCAATTAATAATGAAACGCCCTGTATATATAAATATAAATATATATGTATATATATATATATATATATATATCTATATATATATATATATATATATATATATATATATATATATATATATATATATATGTATATAGTTATATGAGAGACAGCCTGTATCTCCCTTTTAAAATGCTGAATTGTAGTTGTAGACGCTGCGCATAATATATATGAAATGCTTATTCATCCTTTTTAGCTAGAGAGCACAATTAGATAATAGAACTGTAAGTTTGATTTGAACTCTCAACCTGTAAACATCGTTCTGAATTAAATCGTTATTTTTAAAAATAGTTTCTTCGTGTTGAAAAATATAATTGGCGACGAGGATGGGATTGCTTCATTAATCCTTCGTGAAAAGAAGTGCATTATGTGAATATCTATTCTTAAGAGCAATCCGAACTTTAAAACACTAGCTCAGTTGTTATCTCACAGTGACGGCGAAATTAGGCAGTACCGGTCCTGAGTTCAACTGACCATTGAAGAAACATCAACAGAGTGCATTAGTTAAGGGTAGCGCCGAAGACTCCACTGTGGAATAACAATCAGAACGTAAGTTGCAGTAGTTAATCAACTTCCTGTTTTTCCCATGGTTATCAGCACAAAACCTACAGACTCCCTATAACACATAGTTGTAGCAGGTCATTAGTAAATTAAGAATTTGTTTTAAATTTTAATTATTTTAAATTGACTTTCATCATTGATTCTTTGGCAGACTCGTTGAATAGATTGAATTTAGATTCAAGAAGAAAAAAACTAAATTGTCCCAAAGAAATGGCTGAAGGTAACGGCTTAATGATAGCTCGTGAGTTTGGATCTCTATTGCCAAAATTCTCAGGAACACCACAAGCCGAGTTGAATTTCATTCTTGAATTCGTGCGAAGAAATATCTTACGCAATTTTCTAACGAAGACCAAGATAGTGAAAACATATTGTTTGGCTGTCATTAAAAAGCAGAATTAATTGAAAAAGCAAATGCCGAGTTTCGATCATTCTAAATGTACCAAATAATTGGATCGCGTATATAAAAACATTTTTTATTGAATAAATTTGGTGATCATGTCAATCTCGATGTACTTAAAAATCAGCTTCAATTTCTGCGCAAGAAACCATGAAGACGTCCTAGATTCATTGAGTTAGTTAAAATTATTAAATCGAATTAATTATCGAATTGACGCAGAACCTACTTTAGACCAAGCTCTGAAATTATTACATAAACAACTAGTTTCAGACTTAGCAAAAAATTTCTTATAAGTAATGTCTCAATAGATCTACAAACTGCTCTATTGACTACACCGCATATTTACATTTGACTTAACAGTACAGACTATAGAGAATTATATGTCTCAAAAATCACAACTAGATTTGATGAGAACATGGAAACAACCAGTGATTGCACCTACGAAAAACGTTTCCTTCTCAACCTATTCATTTACAACAACAAAAGAAACAGTTTCACTACCGCAAAGACAGATATCCGACGAATAGTCAGGTTATTCGGAAGAAAATTAACAAGGAAATACCTAAAACAAACGTGTTTCGACGCACAATAATACACTTATAGTGGCGTATATCCTCACATAGACCAGACTACTCCCGTATGTCCGTACTGCTGGTTCTTGTGTAAACCTCAACAGCGCAAAAAAACGTCAAATTTGAACAGTTAGTTCGCAAATACCTGCGTAATCAATTATTAACATTCAAACGCTATCAATAAATTTTTCCAAAAATTAAGTGTCATACAAACAACCGAATTAATTTTATTAATTCCTGAAAGAAATCTTACAAATTCTCGACTGGCCGGAAAAATAGCGAAGAAAAATGTAGATTGAAAATTACGAACTCTGAACAACCATCCTTTGGACGAAAAATTCTGAAGCCTATGAAGAAGATTGTGAAAATTTTTCAGATAACGGCTTCGGATACTCAATTGACATAAATTCGATAAAAGACAAAATCAAAAAGAAATTGCTTGCCTTAAGCATCGAATTAAAATATCACAACTTGTAAAATTACTCTTAGATAGCGGATGACACTGTCTGCTTGATAGATCTACAGTTTGTCATATAACAGCATACCCCGCATCTAATTCTATCCAGAAGACACAGATTTTAAATAACCCCTCCATGGACACGATAAGAGTCATGAAAAAGTTTTATCCCCCTTGGATTTCCTTGTTCTTTGAAAAAAAAAGAATTTACCTTTCGTAATTTACAAATTCCATACTCAGTATGATTGGTTTTGTAGGCTTTGAATTTTTAAAGAAAAAAAAATAATTTACTATTGACTTACCATTGAATAATTATATTTTAATAGGTGAAAATTGTTAGAGATACCCATATATTTTCAAAAAATGTGATTCCCTAGGAAAATTAATCTTACCCTCGATAAGATTTATCACATTTTACCTATGAAAAATTTCCAGAATCAATTAATCCTTAAAATTTTTCCAATAAATACTGACAAAACGCCCTGCAATTACCGGAGCAATCCCTTAAATTTCACTTCCAAAAAAATGCAAGTCATATTCAGCACCATAGTTATATCCAGAACTAAAGATGAAATTCCTGTTCTTCATGCACGAAAATATATAGATACCCGAAAAACACCGTGCGGAAAATACAGAGAAAAATGCGGAATTATATAAGAAGGCATTATTAGACCCAGCATATCTCCCCTGTCCTGTGCTGTAGTAATGGTGTTGAAGAAAAAATTATAGACCTAGTCTACAACATTATAGAAAAAATGGCGCATGTGCAATTTGATTTATCGACAATTGATATAAAAACAATAGACGACAAATACTACCTTTACCTCAAATAGACTCTATACTAGATAAACTGAAAGATGCACAATACTTTACAACTCTGACTTAGCCTCAGGTTTTCACCAGATACAATTAGACATGAGCAGAGTATAGAGAAGACAGCTTTCACTGTAAGATAATGGGCATTATGTAGTTCCTCAGGATGCCATTCGGTCTAAAGAACGCCCCGCAGTACTTTTCAACGTCTAAGATGATATAATTTTAACCAATAAATTTTATCGGAAAAAATTGTTATGTTTCACATGGACGCATATCATTATTTTTTCAAAAGTCCATAGAATCATCTGGCCGACATTCATAATATTTTAGAAAGCTTGCAGAACGAAAATCTCAAAATTCAATAGAGCAAATCGCAATTTTTTTAAAACCGAAATTGAATTTTTTTAGGTCACATTATCTCAGATTAAAGGTATCAACCCAATCCCAAGAAAATAGAAGCCATTTGAAAGATTTCCCTTACCTAGATCATTTAAAGAAATTAAATCTTATTTAGAGTATTGCTAAAGCTACTACTATCGTAAATTTATCCCGAACTTTTGCTAAAGTCACTAAACCAATGACTAAGTACTTGAAGAAAGACTCGAAAATCGACCTGACAGACAAAGAAGCATTCCTGACCTCAAAAAATCCTACTAATTAATCATCCAATTCTAAACTATCCTGACTTTTCAAAAACATTCAATTTTAACGACTGACGCCTCAAATTATGCTTTAGGGAGCGATTTTATCGCAAGGTAATGTTCCTAATGATTTACCGATAGCATACGCCAGCAGAACGTTAACTGATCAAGAAATTAAATACTCGACGATCGAGAAAGAATTATTATCGATTGTTTGGGCTACTAAGCATTTTCGACCGTATTTGTACGGAACGAAATTTATTATTTATACAGACCATAAACCATTAATTTGGCTAAATTCATTAAAAAGAGCCAAACTCGCGCCTTAGATGCGATGGAAATTAAAAACTAGAAGAGTTCAATTATGAAATTAAATATAAAAAGGGCACCACGAATAACGCAGATGCTTTATCGCGTATCCAATTACAAGGAGCAAACGAAATAAACAATTCAGAAGACGAAATTAGTTCTATGCTTCCCAACATAAATGCTGACGACTTAGGTATGAGTAAACGAAGAATTAGATATTCTTCTCAAGAATTTCCAAGATAACACAGAGGAAATAACGCAACCTGAAACCGTGCATAGTAACCTTGAAAAATCCTACGTTGAGTTGCCATATACAGATCAACCTCTTAATTACTATAAAAATCAAGTCGTATTTATTAAAACTTCTAAATCTTATTTAGTTCAACGATTAAGCTCTTCAAAAATCGTAATCGTATGATATTATCCGTCAGCGAGAATGACGATTTCATAAAATTCATTCGTGAAAATTTGTCGCCTGAAAAAGCGTACTGTTTGTTTTTCAAACACCAAGAAATACAAATACCTTTTATACAACTATTACAAAATAATTTCAAAGCAAAAGCATTCAAACTCAAAATCTCAAGCGTTCTTGTGGAAGACGTAGAGAAAGAACCAGATCAGCTTGAAAAAATTGAGATGTACCATATTTCCAAATCTGGGCATCGCGGCATGCAAGAAAATATTGAAGCCCTCAAACACGAAAATTTTATTGGCCTAACCTAGACAAAAGTGTTCAAAAATACATAAATAATTGCGAAATTTGTCAAAAGAACAAATATGAACGTACCCCGACCAAATTAATATTCAAAACAACGCCAATTGGCTCGAAACCATTTTCTCACCTATATGTAGACACTTACAAGGTAGACAACACTACCTGTCTAACTATAATAGATTCCTTTTCTAAATTCACACAGTGTTACCCCTTAGTTCATAAAACTGCTAATGAAATTATGGACAAATTAATTATGTTTATCAGTAATAACGGAGTTCCCGAACGAATCACTTGCGACAACGGGACAGAATTTAAAAATCAAATAATAAAAGGTTTCTGCGATACACACAAAATAACCTTGCATTATGTCACTAACTTGAATCCAAATTCGAATTCTCCCATCGAGAGATTCCACTCCACACGAATAGAACATCTGAGGTGTCTTTCAGCAAAAAAATTACCTTCAACAGCACAAATAAATAGAGCTGTCGTGGCCTATAATAATTCAATTCATTCAAATATAGAATACATGCCCAGGCAAATTGTAAAAAGAGATTTAAATTATTCTATGCCTATAGAGAAAACTATTAACGAAGAAATTGCGGATTACTTTAAAACTTATCGCGAAAATATGGAAGAAATAAAACTAGTAGTCGATAAAAGCTCAAAGTAAAAATGAAACTAACATTGATAAAACTCAATCAAAATCGTCAACGAAATGAAGATCGAAATAAAGATCAAGACGCTTTCCCAAAAAGTTCCTTTTCAATCTAAACTCAAAGATCCATTAAAAAAAGTTCCCATTATTATTATAAGCGACATTCAAACAAAGAATCCTCGGTATCAACACATTTTTCATAAAAATAAAATTAAACAAAGAAAACTTTAATTGGTTTTCTTATTTTCAGATGACCACTGTACGTATTCTCTTTTCTAATAACGCTCGCCGAAATAATTTCAGATACACAGTCAAAATATGTCGACACTATCAAATACTCCCAAAATGTGGCTTTGAGAATGAATTCAATAACTCCCTATTCACACGAGATATCTATTCTATTAGGTAAATTAAATAGGAAGTGCTATTCATTTATTACACGAGAATATTCTGCCGCTATCAACGTTTAACGAAGTTCTGAAAAGAGAGAAACTGCTGCCTGTTACGCATTTCAGCGATTATTATGCAGCATGCACCGTTAAAGTATTTATCAAAGATTTTAATATTCTTTTCAGTATCACTATTCCTATTTTTCAAAAATTGAATATGACCTGTACAAAATATACAACTTACCTTTCCAAAATACCAGTGTACCCCACCTTCAATCCTATGGATTAACACTCAACAAGAAAATTATATGGAGTACCGAGGTAGTCCAACAAGTAGAAAACTTCTACATTGGAAAACAAGATTACATGACCAAACCACCAGAATGCCTTGCACATGTACTAGCTACACTTATGGATCAATGTAGCCATATACCAATCTACCCTCAAAAGGACCTATTTCAAATCGAAGATGGAAGTATCTAATGGTTTCAAGAAGATATACCCATTAGAGGTTCTTCATAAATACGCCCAAGTCGACCTCATCCGTTGGAAACGAATTGGACTTACACTACCGACATATCAATGATTAAAGAAGAAGAAGTCCCAAAATTTGAGGAATATTACCAGGTGGCCTCAAATCCCACAACTCTTAGCATAGTTACCATTTTTTGTGTTTTTATTGTCATTGTAATTGTATTTTCTTTTTATATAAACTTTATACTAAGATTCGTCACCTCATTAAGAGGAATAACGAACTTTCTCAAAGAGGGGAAGAGTTATATGAGAGACAGCCTGTATCTCCCTTTTAAAATGCTGAATTGTAATTGTAGACGCTGCGCATAATATATATGAAATGCTTTATTCATCCTTTTTAGCTAGAGAGCACAATTAGAATAATAGAACTGTAAGTTTGATTTGAACTCTCAACCTGTAAACATCGTTCTGAATAAAATCGTTATTTTTAAAAATAGTTTCTTCGTGTTGAAAAATATAATTATATATATATATGTAAGACTGCATACCTGATTAAGCATTTTCTCTCCTTAACTTAGACAGTCGTCTAACCTTAACAATTATATATATATATATATATATATATATATATATATATATATATATATATATATATGTATATATATATATATATATATATATATATATATATATATATATATATCAGGCACGGATCCAGGCCCGACTTTTGGTGGGGGAACGTTCCCCAGTTCCCCCCTCTGGATCCCCGCCAGATATAAATATATATATATATATATATATATATATATATATATATATATATATATATATATATATATATATATAAAACTTTCGTTTCGCTACCATTCAGTGTGAGTAAATTTAAAGAAAAAGTAACAAACAAAACCTACTTGTATCAGTAAAAGTTGTAGTACAAATTTTTGTTATACTTCATTATCATTTACGTCATATGCATAGTTACCTGTCAAACATGCCGAGCACTTGTGGTCATAAATAATTTTTTTCTAGGAGTGACCAGCATGAGGTTTTAAAACAGTGAGTAGGTTTTCGAATTGAAAATAGCGGGCCGGTTTCATTATACCGGATTGAAATCTGCAGAGGAATTTTTCTGGCTTTCAGTCAGCTCGTTCTGTCGCTCCAAAAATTCTACATGTAAGCTGAAAACCAACGTTTAATTAATGCGGTGAGTGTTTGACGGTGCACATTTTCGTTTAGAGGAAGCAGTTCACTACTATTTTGCTCTAGAATTAGATTCGGTGTGTGCTTTCCACAATTTGCGCCTAAATAACGTTGCTCCCAGTACGTAATTGGTTCTCCATGTCTGCAACATAAGTAAATTAATCATCTCTCTCTTCTACGGCCACACAGAGACAAAATTCAATCTGATTTTAATTGATTGTAATTCATTTAACTGGCGAATCAGCGGTCATTTTCAAAAGTCACGACTTTCGAGTGCAGCTATAGATAATTGTATTATTTTTCCTGCGTATATAGAAAATTTGATCGATGTTCAATACATACGAATCAAAATCAAAATGTAATCTATATAAGTATGTTTGTATTCTCATGATGTCTATGACTGAAAATTCATTTGAAAATATTCATCTAATTTTCGTCTGTTTTGAAGCACGAATATGTAGGCATTATCAGTTCTTTCTGCTCTCGATGTGATTTCAAATGATTCAATTTCTTTTTGGGAATATTGAAAATTAGTTGATGGAATTCGCACAAACAAAATTTGAATTTACTATGTTTGTTATCATAGAATAGTTAAAAAATATATACTTCTATGCTAAAACCAACTTCTGCTGCTCTTTTTCGTAAACTTAACATCGGATTTTCCCGTACTGAATGCATAGCTAGGGCAGAAGCTGCATCATCGTTCTCAGAGTACGTCTTTTTCGATTTTTTTCTGTCTTCAACAGATCCTGTCTCATTGAATTTCTATATCAATTTTTTTAAAAATGAATAGCGTACTTGTATGAAATAGCTCCAATGCCATAGCACTTGTTATATATTCTTTGTTGAAGAGTAAGCATTTCTGAAAAAGATTGACAATTATGAAATTATTCACCGATGTTGGCATTTACCTAGGAAATCGCAAAATTCACTCACTAGATTATTATTACATTTCCGAACTTGGTGCATAAATTCATGAGGTTTTACATAAAATTGTATATAAAATGAAGAAGGTTTTGCAAAACTTGAATTTTATTTCATTTTATGGGGTTTTTGCACAAGCAAAGCTTTTTATCAAGAATAACATTTTTCTCTAAAACTGAAAATAAAAAAGTTTTTTCTCTTGAGCACCCCATCCGTGGACACACTGTAGTACTAGAACAGATAATAATATGAATATTTCATGCTCGATTGAAAAAATCGCATAATTGTCATGATTTCACCGAAACTAAAATTAATTACCTGTGGAATGAAGAAGATTTCCACTCTTAAGCTTTCAAACTAAAATTGAAAGATTTTGATGTATAATTTTATTTATACCAGATGAATATTTTTATGACGTTGAATATTTTTGTATTTCGGTGATCTGTAGCTGTTTGTTTTTAACTTTTATGACTTGTGCATATACAGAAGTATCAGCCACCAATAGATCCTCACGTACTTACTCACAATTATCCTCAAAATTCATAGGTAGTTATGGAAAAGTACACATGCATGTATGTATACATATATATATATATATATATATATATATATATATATATATATATATATTATATATGTGTATATATATATATTATATATATATATATATATGTATATATATATATATATATATATATATATATATGTATATTATATATATGTATATATATATATATATATATATATATATATATGTATATGTATATATATATATATATATATATATATTATATATTATATATATATATATATATATATATATATATATAGGTATTGAAGCATTTAATCAGAAACCAATGTTATTCTGTATTGAATGGGGAGCTTTCCGAATATGAAATTGATTTTGAACGTTACTCAACACAAGAGACCATCCAGTACACTGCCAAAACCAAACCACACGAAGTAATTACTTCACAAATTAAACCATTTCGACTAGCAAGTTTGGCTTTGATGATGACATTAGCGGAAACTCTAATCACAAATACGAGTGAGCATACATGAGCACTTTGACGAGTGTGAACATCAAACGAAAAAACTTTGATGCATTAAATGGTGAAAAATCATATTTCCGAGAGTCTGAACAGAGATATCAGTGATTCCTCATGAAAATTCAACGTTTTTCAGGGAATATCTCCCATTGTGGCTCTAAACAGATGAAAATGTTTTCACATTGATTCATTGAAAATATTCTGTTTTTTCTGAAATATCTTACGTTATTTTTTATATATATATATATATAATTTAAATAAAAGAAATGATGGCCATGAGTCAATTTCTCTCCCCCTTCTTGAAAGAAAAAAGCCAATTATTAGGATTTTTTGGCCTCTGCGACAATGATGGAGACAACAGCGGATCCAGTGGGGGGGGGGTCATGACCCCCTTGAGCTGGTTCCAGGACTAAGGTGGACCACTAATTGAACATAATGATTTTATTTATATATTTCGTCACCATACAGATTTTATGTAACTACATTTTGTTGGAAACCCTTGTCGTACCACCTCTTCACTTTTGCGGAGTTTTGCGTCATACCCCTCGACATACCTCTAACTGTTATGACAAATCATTCACCACGGTTATGGAATATAAATAGGCTGCCTCATTCCGTGCGTGATACCAAGCTAGTTAGTCGAGTACTTAGCGTACGCTGGCTAGTATTTGGGAGGTTTCGGGTTCAAACCCCGGGGCCGACTGGTCTGCCATGAGTTTTTTTCAGAGGTTTCCTCATGGTAATGTAAGTCACTGCTTGCAAACTCATAAGGCGAATGCTGGGCCAGTATTAATCCTCTGAACCCTACCCACACTTCCTATGTTTCATAAATATCCCGTCTCACTTATCCTTAATACAAGTGTATCCTCTGATCTGGCTGAAGGAGTTAATCCCAAACTCAAGCTGCCCGCCTCCCTGACACATACTTCAGGGAGGAATGAAACACGTGTGTTTCCTTTTCCTTTCCTTCCGTGCGTGATAGTGCTTCTCTGGATGTCTTCAAGAGAAGATGGCAATATGTACGTGTATATGTACAAGTTATTAGGTATGTATTAAGTTTTTCAAGTGTACAATAAAGAATAAATATTTTTAAGTACAGTACTTACGTACATTAATAAAATACCTACTTTTACTTGTATCTATTGTTATCAAAATTAAATTATAAGTTCTTGACTTGACCACGACTATGTTACCCCCCCTGGCGCCAAAGCTGGATCCGCCCTTGGATGGAGATCGTATATATCAAAAGTTGTTAGTATTTCAGGTCATCGCATCCTGATTTTTTTAATGCTATTTCTCTCATGAACAATGTTCATCCCTTGCCCACTTCACATATGAGATGAATTCACATGTAAAGCCAATTTGCTGCCAAAGAAGTATGCCACTTGGAAATAGCAACAGAGTTTCCAACCATGAAAGCAACCGCATTTAATTTCATTAAAATTTTTGAAGGTGTACCTCATATGCATGAAGTATCCAACAGGTAGAAATCGGTAAGTGTTACCATTGAGTAAGAGAAAATTTTAAAAAGTGGTTTTAACAGCTGTCTACAGAAATAGAAAAAAATAAAAAATTTTCTAACAACATTATTTGTCTCAAAAGTATTGAAAAATAAAAAAGTTAATAATACTACTTTTATTTTGTTATATTGTATTCAGCACTTTTGGAAATACAAGAAAATGAAGAATTAATCGGACGAGAGGTTTCCAGGAAGATCTTGAAATAGCAGGCACAATGAAATAAATTAACAAGGTTTTGGGATTGATCAGATGGAAAAAAAATTAAGAAGAAATAGTAATAACACTTTACTTAATAAAATTGTTCTAAAAGTTGGAAAAAAATATTTTATCATTAAAAATTATAAAAATATGAACTAATTATGAAGTCAATTAGTAGATTCAATTTAACTAATGATTCATTCGTGGTAACTCAAGTTCGATACATATATTTGCAATTCAATTTTGAGCATCAATAGTGGTATTAAATCTTGCTGCAGATTTTGCTGGATAATTGTTAATTCTTTAATGAAATTCATCAAAAAGAAAGTGTAACAACGGCATTGAGTTTTTATCGGAAAAGTTGGTTAGCCAGCTGTACCCTTACCAAAAATAATATCGAAATATAACAGATAGATAGATAGATAGATAGATAGATAGATAGATATTTTTATTCATTTAGAATCATTATAATATAAAAAATTACAGTGAACTAAAGAAACGTCAAAAACAGTATATTGAATACTAATTGAATAAAATTAAAGTAGACATAGAAACACATTTTCACATTTTAAAATCAATAAATTCTTGCACACAGTAGGGTTCGACTGTGACTAAATATTCGAATAGTTTAGATTTACATTTTTTTGGATTGCTTTCAGTTTTTACAAAGTCGGGTAACGCGTTGAAATATTTTATGCAATTAAAAAGTGGAGACCGTTGGTAAAACGTCATATTGTGCTTAGGGTAATTAAGCATTATGGATCTAGTGTTATATAAACTGTTTTTTTTGTAGTCAGAAAAAAGTTGTTCATTTTTAAGTAGAAAATTTATACACTCATAAATGTGGATGGCTGTAGCCGTTAGAAGGTTATTTTTCCTAAAAACCCCTCTACATGACTCTCTGAACTTAATATTAAACATTGTTTTAATTAGCCTTTTTTGTGCAATGAAGACTTTATCGAAATCGGGGCTCTTGCCATTAAAAATGACACCAAATTTCAGTCTAGAATAAAAATTTGCGAAGTACAACATTCTAATAACATTATCATCTAGTGTTTTTTTCAGAACCCTGATAGTGTATGACACACTATTAAGATTAGAACAAAGTTTTCGGATGTGTTCTGACCAGTCCAAGGTGGCGTCAACATAGAGCCCCAGAAACCGCACAGAGTTATCCTGCTCGTAGTTAGTACCATTTATCACAATGCTAGAGGGCGTTGCGAAACCAGCATGGTTATTTTTAAATAAAACTGTTTTGGATTTATCGGAGTTCAGAATTAATTTGTTTTTCCCAAACCACCCTGTGGCACCCAGCATGGCTAAACTGCATTTTTCTTGTAGTTCGGTGTAAAGCTTTGCGCTCACAAGTAACGTTGTGTCGTCGGCATATGTTAAAATTGTATCATTTGAGCAATTAATGTCTTTTATATCGTTAATATAAATTATAAATAGTAGTGGGCCTATTAAGGCCTTGTTCCTGAAAAATATTTAGATGTGCCCTTTTTTATGACGACTTGTTGTTTTCGTTGTGACACATATGACTCAATCAATGTCAAGGCTATGCCCCGAACGCCGTATTTTTCTAGTTTTTCCAGTAGAATTTGGTGGTTTAGAGTATCGTATGCTTTTGACATGTCCAAAAAAATTCCCTCTGCAATCTCTCTTCTTTCAATGCGATCGAAAATCGATTGCAGAAGTTCAAATGCCGCCGTGTCAATTCCTTTTCTTTTTGTAAAGCCATGCTGCGTGCCACTGAGAAGCCCGCACATATCAAAAAAAGAAATTAATCTATTAGATATAACTTTTTCAAAAATTTTCGAAAAACAATTCAGTAGGCTAATTGGCCGATAGTTTGCACAGTCACCGGAATCTCCTTTCTTAAAAATTGGGACTATCAGCGCCACCTTAAGCTGATCAGGAAAAATGCCGTATTTCAGCATGTTATTGATAACATAAACAAGGGGACAGATAATTTGGCCAATACATTTCTTGATAAGCAGATTGGGGATATCATCACTTCCACAACTGTTTTTATTTTTAAGATTAGCAACAATATTATTTATTTCCCACTCGGTAGTTGGGCTTAGGAAAATTGACTTCTTATTTCTATGTATGTCGCATGAAAAGTGTTTTTCAGTTTGTGTTTTCATTAGATCAGGTACAATGTTCTGTAAGAAATCACTCATTTTGTCCGCAGAAAATTGTGGATCAGCGTCACCAAAATCGCAATCAGAGGTTTTTGAAAATTTACCTTGTAGCTTATTTACAACTTGCCACACCGCTTTTGATTTATTTTCACTTTTGCTAAAATTTCACTGATGCGATCTTTACCAATTTGTACAAGTAAATTATCATATCTTTTTTTTGCAGTCTTTATATGCTTCTGAATATTGACTATTTACATGTTTTCAGCACCAGTAAAACATCTAATTCATCTTACATTTTCTTAATTCAGGTGTGTAATGCTGAATTACATTTCCATTTCTAACTTCGCATTTCTTTTTTGGAAATATTTCATTGAAAATGGGAATAAAAGTATTAAGAAAACTCACCCATTGATTGTTGACATTTCTTTCCTCTAATGAAAACACATTTTCCCAGTTTTGTAAAACTAGGGAATCCTCAAATTTTTTTATATTTTTTTCTGAAAAACACCTTCTCATCATAAACCTCTTAGATCTATTCCTAACATCCAAAAACACTTTAACACTTTTATGATCGGAAATGTGATGCTCAGACACCACTGCGTCGCAGTAATTATTTGCACAGATGTTGTCGAGACATGAGGACTTGGTAGCCCCAATTCTTGTATATTCCTTGGTGGTAAGTTTGAAACCGTACCCTTCCAACAGAGATATGAAAAAAGGTAGACTCAACACTTGCAACTGCCACGTCAATGTTGAAATCCCCCGCTATAAACGTTTTGCAGGTTTCAGCGGAAAGAATTTCTAACATTTCTTCGAAGCGATCAAAAAACACCCATATATTGGAGGGTTGCGCGCACGAACGATACACTGATGAAAGAATGACTCTTTCTTTTTCCTCACCCAAGAAACATTCTACCGCACAGCATTCAAAATGTATTTTCAGTGCTAACTTGTTGAGGTCCTGGCGTGGTCGAGCCCTATGTTCACTTTTCACAAAAAATAGCAGATCCTCCATGCTGCTTTTCATCGCGGCAGAAAGAGGACACTAATTCAAAACCTTGCCAGCTTATATGCTTCTAGTTGCTCTGCAGACTTCCCAGGTCCTTCGATTGAATGCATTTCACATTTTACCTCTGCAGCTAGTAGTTCATCTAGTGCGTTAAAACTGGTGCCAAGAGCTTGCACATTTTGGTGCATAATGCAGCTCCGGGGCTTGGACACAATGTGTCTACTATGGAGTGAATTGTCTATTAGCTCCGGCTCTGTTCCGAAAAAACCGAAAAACGTTTCACGATGACACCTTTTGGCCAAGTCTCTGGTTTGTACAAATCCTCCATAAGGGACATGTCCGCGCCAATTTTGAGCGAGCACTGTTTGCGTTATCTCTGAGAGGCAATTTTTCCACTTGTGAAAGATTGACCCGGGAATTTTGCTTGTAGGTATTTCTTAATATGGTCCTCTTCTACGTTAGTATTAACACGGCTCACACAAATCCACGCACGACTCACGGCACTAGCAAAAGTATCCGTCGAGTCTGCGGAGGATGAGCTGAAAGTATTCATGCCAACTATCGGTGGATTATTGTTTGTAGAAATTGTCCCGCGTTAATCGTCATTATTAGAGGGATTTGCGTAGCTAGCTTCTTTTTAATTGCTAGACGGCACTTTTTATGCGTTAGGTATATTTTTCCTTGAATTGTCGGACTTTTCCGTCAACGTGGCACCGTCGCGTTTTGTGTATTTTGTTTCATCTTTCTTAATAAGACTAATGATTTCTTCTTGGTGGTTGATTGTTCGTTCTAATTCACTTTGCAGCCTTATTGCAGCATTTATTTCCACTTGCGACACCCTAAGGTCATTTTTAGCGGTTAGCAGTTGCATTTCTAAGGCATGAAATTTTTTGAGGTTATAACTCGCGTCGTCATTTACTTCAATTGCATTGGCGAAATACTCATCACTATGTTTACCAATGTGCCTTTCGAGGCCCGCACTGACTATAAGGCCCGACGGTACCTTTTTACCGATTATTATTTCGATTAGGTATTCTTTTTTCAATTTATTTAGTTCATTTGAAAATTCAGCAGCACTCGCCATGATTGCCATGTTGCATTTCCCACTTTCATCGAAAATTCAAGTAAAAAACTCAAATCTCTTTTATCTAAGCACATCAACATTGTTTACCGTACCGGAAGTAACTTAGGAAACCATATGAAAAATGATAAATCAAAAGTTCACAAAAACAATAAATCAGGAGTTTATAAAATTAATTGTGGTGATTGTGATAAGTTTTACATTGGTAGAACTTTCAGAAGCTTTCAGACCAGAATTTCAGAACACAAACGTAGCTTTGTTAATCAAAAGTCGGATTCACATTATGCAAACCATTTAATCCAAGAAAATCACACATTCAATTTTGACTTTGAAATATTAAATGCTGAAAGTAAGGGAATTAAACTTAATTTTCTAGAATCATTACAGATAAATAAATACAAACATTCAGGTCTCCTATTGAATTGCCAAATTGATCCTACTATAAGCGCTCTTCTGAATTTTTTCAAAATTACCGAACTACCTGACTAGCAGTTTAAAATGGGTTTTTCCTATTTTAATAATTATTTGTAACCATTCTTCTATTTACCCTCTTGAGGCCTCGGTAGACCAGGCGGTATGGTTTACCGCTTGTAAACCGAGGATTGTGGGTTCGAGTCCCACCTTGCTCTTGGGTGTTGTATATGTCCGGTATTTAGTGGTTATAGTTTTAAGACGAATTGTTGGGTAATGTGCATCGTTCACAAGCCCATTGGCCGTTCGGAACCGGCGTTAAACTGTAGGTCCCTCGAGTTAAAAAAAAAAAAAATTTACCCTCTCTACATAATTGGTGATCTATTTGTTTCTTGCATTCGATATAACGGAGAAATATATTTAATTTGCATTTAGCATCTGAAGAAGGTGAAGTTTCACCGAAACGTGCGTCATGCGTTTATTATTTAATGAATGTGTAAATTGTTTTTATAGACCATTGTTTCAATAGAAAAGTTGATGTTTAGGGAGCAACTTTTTTGCATGAATAAAAATTAAAAATATAACAAAATTTGTTTCCTTCAATTATTCATTTCAATCCATGATTCTGAATAGACAGTAGTTTATTTGTGAAAATTTTAATCAATCTCCACTTTAAAATCATAGATATTTTATGGTAATATAATGTTATCACATTCGTATCTTAATATCTACATAGAGTCTCTTAATGAAATTCACAATAACTGATACTTATCCTACTTCGTCATCACTATAGTCAATTAACTGAATCATTTTCACAATTCATTCTTTATTAATAAAATAACAATTTTGTTTGAGAGTAATTAATTGAATGAAAGAAGTTTGAGTATTATAATAATAATAATAATAATAATAATATTTATTGAGTCCAAAAAATGTTATCCTCCAACCACAAGAAAGACGGAGGGATGAATAGACAAAAAATGTGGACGAGTCAAAAATACATTTAAATTCAAACACAAGCTTAATCTAATTTTTGAATTTACACTTAAAATAACTTACAATAGTCTATAAACTCCTTAATACTATATGGTTCACAGTTCAAGATTAGTTTGTTAATTTTTTTCTTGAAGGCTCTATGTAAAGTAATTAATTGTATATTCCTTGGAAGAGTGCTGAATAATTTAATTGCTGAATACTCTGTACTTTTTTCCCGAAAGGCTGAGTTATGTTTTGGAAAGAAATAAGGGACTATCTGCCTTGAGTTGTTCTTATTCCTAAATTCCTCAAAGTAGTACTTATTCTTATGAAAAAATACTAGCAGCTTAAAAATATATAAACCATATACTGTAAGTATATTGTTGTCTCTAAATAGTCCTCGACATGACTGTCTGTAACGTAGGATAAGAATTGTTCTCAATACCCACTTTTGCGATACAAAGATTTCCTGGATATAAGATGAGCCTCCCCCAGAAAAATAATACCATACGATAAAATCGCTTTGATAATTACTATAATACAAGATTTTAAGCACATTCAGGTTGACCTGCTCTCGTAACATAAAGAGGGTATATAGCAATTGTATTAATTTTTTTCCTCATTTGTTGTATGTGCAAGTCCCATTTTTAGATGTTTATCAACAACCATACCAAGGAACTTCACCGAGTCTCTAACAGGAATCAAATCAATCTTATTATTAATAACAATGGGATGACTAGTCTTAGATCTAACAGAGGAGAAAAGTATGGATTCAGATTTATTCAAATTAAGTGCAAGTTTGCTGACACTACAACCATTGTCTTATATTTCCAAGATTATCCCTGACATACAGAAGGCAGTTCCGATATCAGCTGATTTCACTAAAAAATTTGTATCATCTGCATAGCACATAACTGGCTTACAATTTTCTATAGAACAAGCTGCAGCCAGAGAATTTTATATATATAACAAAACAAAAGAAGGCCCAGGATACTACCCTGAGCACTCCCATACAAATTTCCTCTTCCTCTGAAAAGTAAGAAACTCCCTCATTCGTCAGAACAACCTTTTGCT
>JARQZK010000025.1:480000-525000 GCA_030704885.1 Cynegetis impunctata
AATTAAGCTCCAAACAAATGTCTAGATTAGATAATATATTCAGTTGACTCCTTGGTTAAAATTAGGAAATCCTGTGAGTCACCTGTTTATGCCCTTAGAGGACATTATTGCACTATGTGTTTAACTATCTCTCACGACCACAATCGCAGGCCGCAGAGGGGAATTTATTCTGTATTCTGTATTTTTGGGAGTGCAGTCGAGACCACAGCACTTAGGCCCCATTGGGCCCTTTGTGCATCCTCCCCGGGAACATCACCAGCCTAGGCTCCCAACCATCCCAGTCGTTTGAAAAAGAGGGTGATTGCACCTAGGGGGATTTCCCTCAAGGTGGCTAAAGTTGGCCACTGTTCACCCAGAATGGATTCTCGGAGTGACAGGACAGCGGAGCATTCACAGAGGACATGCTGTACTGTCTCGTCTTCCTGTTCACAGCCTCTGCAGAGAGGTGTGTCGCTTAATCCCATATTAAATAAGGGCTTCCGAAGTTGGCAGTGTCCCGTTAAAATTCCCACGACATTGCGTAGTTTTCCTCTGGGCATCGACAGGTAAGTCATTGCTGCCTCTTTATTGGGATAATTTAAAAGTTCCCTGGCTAGTCTGCAGGTGGTTGTTTCATCCCATAGGATTTTGAATTTTTGATGGGTGTTCTCCTTCATCATTTGTGACTTTGCTGTCAGCGGTACTAGGCTGGAAGGGCCAGGGCCGAATATGTTCAGGCCGGCTGCTTTTCTAGCCAATTCGTCAGCTTTTTTGTTGCCATTGCATCTCGAGTGGCCTTTAACCCAGCACACCATAATTTGGTTTGTGTGGGCTGCACCCGCAAGTGCTTGATGGCATTCCCATAGTGACTGTGAAGTTATTTTATGATTCTTCAGGGCCAGTAATGATTGTCTACTATCTGTGTAGATTTTAATGTTTTTGTTCGTTATGTTCCTACGAGCAATCTCGTTCGCGGCTATGGTTATGCCCGTTAGCTCTGTCTGAACTATGTTGGCACATTTGTCCATGGTCCACTTAAGTTGAAATCGCAGGTGTCTCGAATATATTCCACAGCCTGCTCCTTTTTCTCGCTTTGATCCGTCCGTGAAAATATTGATCGTTCCTTCATCGGAGGTCTCATTTCCACTGTTTGTGTGTATTGAGTAGGATTTGTCAAAAACAAATCGCGGGGGAATGCTGTCTGCCTTAACCTGTAGCAGGGGCATCGTGTTAGTAACCTCAAGCCACAGGCGACGTCTAGTCTCCCCACATCCCACTTCTGGCTTTATACCAATAGTCTCAAGGCGTGCCATAGTTGCCAAGGCCACTTCTTGTAGATAAATATCCAAAGGTGGGAGGCATAGCATCACCTCTATTGCCCTAGTTGGTGTTTTTCGCATAGCTCCGGTCACACTTAGACACGCGGTTCTTTGTATCTGCCCAAGCTTGAGTTTTGCTGTTGCCTGTTGGCTTTTAGGCCACCAGACAACGGCTCCATAGGCTATCATCGGTCTCACGATGGCAGTATATATCCACATGACCACCCTGGGTTTTAGTCCCCAGGTTTTCCCCATGATCCTGCGGCACTGTCCGTAAGAGATGTGTGCCTTTTTTAGTCTTCTCTCCAGGTGAAGATTCCAAGAGAGTTTGGCGTCAAAGGTCACTCCCAGATATTTGACTTCTGACATGAAACTTAATTCTGTGTTTAGGAGAACAGGTGCTTTTAATGGCCCCAGTTTCCTTTTCTTTGTGAAGAGAACCATCTCCGTCTTTCTGGGGTTGATTGATAGAGAGTTCTCCTTACACCATTTTTCGATTATTCTCAGGGCTCTCTGCATTCTGTCGCACAGAACTCCTTCATATTTTCCACTTAGCAGTATCGTTAAGTCATCTGCTTATGCAATTGAGTAGAATTCCTCATCGCAGAGGCGGCGCAAGAGGCTGTCGAGAACTAGGTTCCATAGCAGCGGAGATAGGACACCGCCCTGCGGACAGCCTCTCGCGACCATTCCCCTGACGACGATGTTGTCTACACTGATTCTAACAGCTCTTTTTGAGAGCATGTTTGAGATCCAGCCCCTGACAGTCTGAGGAACACCTCTGTCTGCCAGTGCGGATTCAATTTTGGGGAAGGTGGTTTTGTCAAACGCACCCTAAATGTCTATGAACACCCCCAGGGTGGACTCTTTGTTGTTCAGAGATTTCTCAATCCGACCAGCAACCAGATGGAGGGCTGTGTCGGTGGATCTGTCTGGGGTATATGCGTGCTGGTTGGGATGCAGTGGTTGTGTATTCAAAATAGCATCCCTTAGGTATCGTTCGCATAGTCTCTCCATTGTTTTCAGCAGAAACGAGGTCAGACTAATTGGTCGGTATGCTTTGGGTGTGGTGTAATCCATTCTACCTGTCTTAGGAATAAATACCACCCTCACCTCCCTCCAAGGCTGTGGTATGTACCGGCGCGCCAAGCACGTCCTGAACATCCTCATCAGGTGCGGCATTAATTCGCCCAAGCCCCACTGTAGCAAGGCAGGGTATATGCCGTCAATGCCTGGTGATTTGAAGGGTGAGAAGGTCTGTATTGCCCAGCCTATTCTGTCTTCAGTAACTATTTGGTTGGCTTGCTGCCACTCCAAGTCTGAAGGTTCTGTTTCAGTTTCAGTTGGCCATTCCTTCCCTTTTGTGACCACGGAATTGGGGAAGTGAGTTTGCATAAGCAACTCTAGGCTTTCACGAAGATCAGCAGTTGTGGTGCCGTCTTCTTTCTTCAGTAGACCTAAATTTGTGTCTCGATCTTTAGCAAGGATTTTACAAAGCCTAGCGGCCTCTGAGTAGTCTTCGACTTCCTCACAGTAGGCTCTCCATGCTTCTCTTTGTTTTTGTCTAACTAGGTTTTTGAACTGCCTCAGATACTTCTTGTACTGGTTCCAGTCTGAGGCAAGTTTTGTCATTTTAGCTCGATTGAATGATTTCCTAGCCATCTTCTTGAGGTCACCTAGCTCCCGGCTCCACCACTTCGTGGCTTCGCCGGACTGTTGGGCGGCTCTTAAGGGGCAGGATTCTTCAAATGCTTTTCTCATGGCTTTTTGAATACAATTCACTTGTTGTTCAATTTGGCCTTTATTTTTTGGCGTTCTTCCATCAACTGCCTCTAGAACCTCCTGCAGTCGGTGTCGATATTTATCTCTGTCCGTCCTCCGGAGGTCCTTGAGTAGTTTTTTGGGCGCTTTATTAAGGTTTATTTCGAAATTTAATCCACCTATATAAGCAGTCTACGCACCTTCCACAGTTGGTCTTAATGCAGTTAAGGGTTGACCAGATCTTGCTGGGGCGGTCAAATCCTTCTGGTTTGCTGGAAATCCTTGGCATGCTATGGTAACTGGGTGGTATGTTACTATTCCATTCTCTTTCCATCGATCATTTACGTCAAAGTTAGTTTGTTGAAGCTCTTGTTGTGCCGTCTTGAGTCAAGAATATCATTATGGACTTGAGGTTGAGGATTGTCCATGATTTTCTTAAATTTTCTAACCAGAGCATGTTCGCGGTACAGTTCGGATGGAGCTGAGAGGAGGTAGCCATATTGTTGGGGTTGGTCCGATTGTCCCTGATATAGCGCTCATAGTTCTGTTTAGTCGAGTATCGACTATGTGCTTGTGTTCACTGTTGAGCTACACTGGAGCGTAGTATTCCGTCACCGGGTATACCAGGCCAAGTGCAGAGATCCCAAAGTAGATGCTGAAGAGCCCCAAGTGGTGCCGCAGAGATTGTGAATTATGTTGTTACGTGTCCTTAGTTTCGCTGTTGTTTTTATTGAGTGTTCCTTAAATGTCAGCGTCCTGTAACTCTAAGATATTTTGGATGTTTGTTGTGCTGAAATTGTACAAGATATTTCTAGATGAAAATTATTTGAGCTTCATTAAGACTTATTATTTACAACCACCACATTCATAAGTGATGAGCCATTAGACTCTCCGTGCCATTTAATATTCTTACAGGGGCTACCACCTTGTTCAAGATAATGGTTCTACATCCATGAATCTACGATCATTTCCCCCCGAACGCAAAACCCACCTGTCTCTGGGTTCTCCAGAAAAACTCCTGCCTTTAAAAAAATCTATTTTCATGGGATCTTTAATATTGCCGTACATGAAAAATTAATTCATATAACCGTAATACATTGTATACGTATATATCACAACATTTCAGGAACTTTTAATTAGCCAAATTCATGATGGAACAACAAGGAAATTTTTGTACACTTCTTTTTTATGTTCCAAATGTTTAATTAGATATAAAGCTTGAAGTTGTAATTACTGTTCAGTACACTGGAGTTCGTAATGAACCTACGATGGAATTTATTCGATTATTCAAGACCTTTATATTTTTATAAAATGAGGGCATACGCATAACGGTTTCATACTTTTAATATGACCTACTTTTTCAAATGAAAAAGAATTTATTTCATTCTGTTTTAAACATGAATAGTTTTATCGAAGATAATTTGAATTATGAGAATTCCTTTTGTTGACTAAATTAGTGTTGTAGTTGAAACTCATATCAAATTATCGCTTTATCACACTCTAACTTTAATATATATATATATATATATATATATATATATATATATATAGAGAGAGAGAGAGAGAGTGAGAGAAAGAGAAATATATATATATATATATATATATATATATATATATATATATATATAAAGAGAGAGAGAGAGGCAGCCGATTATGTAGCCTCCCTTACATAATTAGTTTTCATTTATGACTACACTCTCCTATTGTTGGCTAGTTGAGACTAAGCAACGCCTGCGGGTTCTCTGATATCATACTTCCATCACAAGTTCTGATAACCTCTTGGTACCCTCTGGAGTACCAATGTGTGACTCTCATGCCCGATTTCACCACTGAACTTGATTTGGAAAGTTGTTTACATGTAATTGGTACAACTGTTAATACTAACCTGTAAATTTGAAAATGATAGTAAAAAGAAGAGGAAAACCCATAGAAATATAATAATTTTATTGTATTTCTATAGAACTAACCCCGAGACGTTCTACAAAACGAACAGCTCCCATATTTTCAAAATAATAACTAAGTAACAACAAAATTTCTGCAAGATTGACTTGTGTCAACCTCGATGACAAGTGACAACCAAGTTCGACGGTTATTATAATTAACAGGCTATTGAAGCTATTACACATTACTCATTCCGATTATGTTAAAAAATGAAGATATTATATTAAATATTTTTCGTCATTTTTTTGTTAGGCTGGATACTTCTGGGACAGACCTCTTGAATATTCAGTCATTATTTCGAGTGAAGAAAGTAAATTCAACTGATAATACAAAAAAGCAATTTGAAATAATATTTTATTTAACCAAAACGGAGAACATCAAGCAACATTATTAATTCAGTTACATTTGGAAGTTCGTCAATTATTCATAAATCCTGAAAGTATTGAGCTTATTCTGCGCACGTGTTCATTTTTTTGAGCAAAATGTTTACCAAATGTTTATGAAAACAAAATTTCACTATTTGAGAAATGAAATAATGCATTAAAATATATTCTTTCTATCATGAAAATTCAATGTAACCTAAGTTAGCTGAATAATAAATACAAACATCCATCAACAAACGCAGGTGGTATGGATATGTTCAACGAATATCTAAAAGTTCTTCGGTTGTTCCATTGAATGATCACACAATCGAATAGAATTAGGGAACAGTTAGTTGGAAAAAGTTTAATTTAAATCAATATTGATGTTTCCAATTACTTTGAACTTAATAACCAAGAAAAAGGGTGAAGAAGCAGTATATAAGACACTTTGAGGATGAAGAAACTAGTAGGGTATTTCATAATTATTTGAAATAATATGAGTTGAAAAATGTTTTTAGAATTTTGATAATGAATAGTCCTTGACGCTCGAATAAAAAATTCAGCTTTTCACTTGATTATGGTCGCTTTAAAAGTGAAAATGTACATATAACCAAAAACAAATTAAAATTATGAATTACAATTATATTTTGAGTGCCTAATGAAATTCCAAATGAATTATTTTAATTTTTCAATTCATTTATTTTTCATTTAATTACTTCCAAACTATATTTGTTGATGTCATTGTATCGCGAAAAGGACTTTGTTCCAACGCATGGAAAAAAATTTCAACCTACCGCGTTGGATTCTACTATACGAATGTCAAGTCATCCCGACATTCCACGCACAATAGCCCTCAATATTATTCAAATAATGCGATTTGTTTTCGAGATACAACCGTAACTAAGAATTGAAAATTTATTGGACATTTTATATCTCATAAAATATTTACTATAACTATAAAATCTCATTCCTTCATATATATATATATATATATATAATATATATTATATATATATATATATATATATATATATATATATATATTATATATATATATATATATATATATATATATTATATATATATATATATATATATATATATATATATATATATATATATATAATATATATATATATATATATATATATATATATATATATATATATATATATATATATATATATATATATATATATATAATATATATTTATATATATATAAATAAATATATATATATATATATATATATATATATATATATATATATATATATATATATATATAATATATATATATAATATATATATAATATATATATATATATAATATATACATATATACTATATATATATATATATATATATATATATATATATATATATATATATATATATATATATATCTATATATGTATATATATATATATATATATATATATATATATATATAGTATTTTTATTAAAATATCAATGTTCATGATGAGAATAAATGATAAAGCTTAACACATGCTCTCATTCAATTTGCTATTAATTATATACGCCAATCATAATATAGAAACTGTTATGTTGTTGTTGGATTGAAAATGAAAGCAGCCTCTCAAATTTCAAGCAGTTAATATAACCTGCAAGATTGGAAAATAGGCTTCCAATATGATATTCCAGCCCTATTATCTGGGGGATTCGCAAATGTTGATTTTAAACTTCTCCCTCTTCCATTTCGGTTTTCATATAAGCCGAGATATATTTTCAATTAGAAACATTATTGGACGAGATAGAACGCCTATTAATTTGAGCTAAAAAGGTTTTTCTTGCTACGTTTAGAACGAAAGATATACTTATGAGCTAGAAATAATTCAATGAGGATTTTAGACTCAATTTTAGGATAAATACGTAATGGAGAAGGCATGCAGAGATTTTGTATTCGAAGCAGACCCTTCATCTATATATATAATATATATATATATTTATATACATATATCTATATATATCTAATATATATATATAATTATATATATATATATATATATATATATATATATATATATATAGATATATATATATATATATATTTATATATATATAAAGGGTGTTAAAAAACAACGTTTCTTTGAGAGCTGATTATAGACCTCAAAATAAGTAAAAAGTTTCATATAAACATGGGTCCGCAAATGTGCCGTTTTAAATATATGGGCGATTTTCGCTTTTTAAGATATTAACTACTAGCGCAACGAAATACGATAAATTACAGAAGATATTCGATTTGTTTTTGACTTCTAGTGTTTTACAGTAGATTTTCCATATGACCACCGCCCATTTCAATGCAGTTTCGTCTAAAAACTTGATTGAACGTCACATGTGAAGGAAGTTGACGATCGGGATAAGCCCCTGCATAAAGGCGACGTGCTTCAGGACCACTTCTGTTGGCACGGCTATACAACAAAACCATATCACTCATTTCAATATTAGTTTGATTGGTCAATAATTCTTCAAATGAATGATTGTGACTTGGCATGTGAGGTAATGTATGCCAACCTCAATAATATCTTTGATACTTGTGTACCATTTCATACTTCTAAAGATCACCGTTATCCTCCTTGGTTCACACGTGACATAATATCTGACATACGACTTAAGAATCGTTATCATGACTTGTATAAGAAATACAAACGTAATTGTGATTATAGCAAGTTTAAAACTCTGCGAGGCCAAATTAAGCGAGATATAGATGCATCTTATTCAACCTATATTCAGTTCATAGAGGCCAGAATTCGTCAAGATCCGAATAGCTTCTGATCTTTTGTGCAAACAAAGAAGTCCAAATCCCGTATTCCTGGTGTCATGACATACCAGAATGTTGAGCTGCATGACTCTCAGAGTATTGTTGACGGATTTTCCAGTTTCTTCTCCAGTGTCTTTACTACCTCTAATATGAATTTCTCTCCTGAACATTATGATAGACTATACCCCAACCACAATTCCTTTTCTCTTCCGGCTATCTCTGAGAATGACATAATCAAGGCTTCTAGGAAACTAAAAAATAAATTTACTTCTGGTGTGGACCATACACCTAGTTTTTTGGTTAAGGACTGCATCCATTCTTTTGCCGAACCATTGTCTATAATTTTTAATATTATTTTGAAGAATATGCATATTCCGAAGATTTGGAAAATTACTAGAATTTGTCCAGTTTTGAAATCTGGCGATCCTGCCCTAATAACTAACTATAGACCAATAGCTGTTTTATGCAATTTTGCTAAAATCCTTGAAATTATTCTATATGACTCTATTTATTGTTCAGTTCGTACACTTATTCCACCACATCAGCATGGTTTTATGAAGAATCGCTCAACTGTTACTAATTTGGCATGTATTACTCAGTCTCTGTCTGAACCATTGAATGACCGTGGTCAGATGGATGTTATTTACACAGATATTCAGAAGGCCTTTGATCAGATCGATCATAGCATATTGATGTCTAAACTTCAGTCTATTGGCTTTTCGTCCCAGTTATTATTATTGATGCAATCATATTTTTCAGATCGTTATCAATATGCTGAACATGGAGGTTGTGAATCTGCACTCTATCGTGCCTCATCCGGTGTGCCACAGGGGTCCAATTTGGGACCTTTATTGTTTTTTATATACATTAACGATCTGTCTCTACAACTTGACTGTATGCATCTGCTTTTTGCTGATGATTTGAAAATATTCGCTGTTATTAATGATCGTCATGATTGTGCTAGATTACAAGTATCTTTGGATACGCTCAATTTATGGTGTTCCAACAACGGACTAAAACTTAATGTCAGTAAATGTAAAGTTCTGTCGTTTTCTCGTAAATTGACTCCGATTCACCACGGCTATACATTAGATGGTCAGATTCTAGATAGATGCGTTGAGTTCAAGGATCTAGGGGTTGTTTTTGACTATAAGCTGTCCTTTTCAGAGCACATAAGTCGTATCACGGCATCTGCAACTAGAACGCTGGGTTATTTTGTCAGAAACTGGAACAACTTTGTTAACCTCGGCACGATGAAAACGTTATACTATTCTTTTATTCGTAGTGAGCTAGAATATGCCTCTGTAATCTGGTCTCCTCTGTACAATAATTCTGTGGTAGACTTGGAGGCTGTTCAGAGAAAGTGTTTGAAATATATGTATTTCAGATGTTATGGGCAATACCCTCCGAGAGGCTTCGATCAGTCTGTCCTAAACGTAAGTCTTGGAATTGATGTGTTACAGTTGAAACGTGAGTGTTTTGCTCTAACGTTGCTGTACAAAATTCTGCACAATACAATTGACTCACCATTTCTTCTTAGTAAGATAAAAATCCGCGTACCAAGGCCTGATCTGAGACGGAATAATACTTTTTATGTTGATCACAGCAGATTAAATGTTATGTCACGTTCTCCTATCAATTTTATGTGTAATGTTTATGATAGGTGTTGTAATCGATGTGATATATATTTTGATGCGCTATCAGTGATTTTGACATGCCATTTAGAACAGCGATCATGATGTTTTTTTTTTAAATTTATTTCTGTTGTGTACATGGGATTATGAATTGTATATTATTTGCTTATGGTTTTGTATAGAATTCTAATAATTTTCTTATATGTTAGCATAAGAGTCTATTATGCATATATTTGTATTTATATGTTTATTATCTTTATTATTTTTCTCTGTAATTGGGTGTAAACCTGTTGGGAATAGATTCATTTATTATTATTATTATTATTATTAGAATAAGGCATTTCAAATTCAGGAATAATAACTTTTTCTCAACAACAAAGTGAAAGAATGTAAACAACTCGAATCGGATGCAAAATACTCAATAGAAGTACGTAAATGTCATATGAAAAGCAAATGTTTGATGCCAGCTGTGATTTTTTTCCATGAACCGACTGAAAAACATTTTAATTGTAAGCGAAAATCGCTTATATCTCCAAAACGGCTCATTTGCGGACCCATGTTTATATGAAATGTTTTACTTATTTTGAGGTCTATAATCAGCTGCCAAAGTATTGAAACGTTGTTGTTTAACACCCTGTATATATATATTTATTTGAATTGTTGTTGCCTGTGAACTATTTTTAAATTTTTGATAATTATTAGCAATAACAGGCTTGGTGAATCTCAAAAAACTTTATTAAAAAGTTGACGTTTCGCCACGAAATTCGTGGTTTTATCAAAACTCTTGAAAAATTGAAATTTCTTTGACATTTATTGATTTGAAAAAATTTGAATAGTAAATAGTTGAAAAAAGACTACTATGTTTCATCGAAATTTTTTGGCTGTGGCCGTTCTCTGTTATTTATTACGTGCTATTCAGTCCAATATTAACATTCAAATCGGTTATTATAAGATGTTAAGGGAAACCACAGAAACCTTTACCCACGTAATGTTCGAAATAGGTTCAAATTATTTTGATTTCGAAAAGTCAAAGAATAGGGTACTATTTATCTTTTTTTCAAAATTTTTTTATTACCGCTGTGGCCGTCTTCAGTTATTAATTACGTGCTATTTAGTCCAATATCAACAGACAGGTCTGTTGATATTAGATGGGAAGGGGACCACAGAAACCTTCACCCACGTAATGTACAAAATAGGTTTAAAATATTTGATTTTTGTCTTTAAAAAGACAGTACTTGTAATTTTGGAGATCACATGTTCTAAACTATACTTTCTTTTTAGAAAAATTTAAAATTCTAGACGTTTAGATTTTGTCTAATCAGATGAGTTGTTATGGTTAGAGTTTGTTTGTTGAATTATTTTGTTTTGATTTATGTTGTTTCTTAGAAAAATTAAAGAATTAAATCTGCGTGTATTGAACTTAAATGTTTTATATCTGTTCTATCATTTACGACTTTGTTTAAATTTTTTTGAATATGTAACATTTCTGAAATTTCTCTGCGTATTTGATCTTTTTCTATTTCTAAAATTTTTGTGCTATTTAAAATAGAGTTTTTTGAGATTCACCAAGCCTGTTATTGCTAATAATTATCAAAAAGTTATATATATATATATATATATATATATATATATAATATATATATATATATATATATGAAAATATAATATTATTATATATATATATATATATATATATATATATATATATATATATATATATATATATATATATATATATATATATATATATATATATATATATATATATATATATATATATATATATATATATATATATATATATATATATATATATATATATATTCATATATGTATATAATATATCTATACATATTCACCCAAGAGCAAGGTGGCACTCGGAAATACAATCCCAACTCTACCACTTGGTTGCTGAGGCCGCTATTCTTAGAGATTTGGAATACTCAATACATTCTCACCCTCAAACGACCGCGGTATGAATCAGTATTTATCTTCATATAACACTAATGAGTTCGAATATTTCTCTCAGTAAGACTTAGTTCAATCAAATTTTGATATTCAAGAGATTCTCTCGAAGTGTTTCTGGCAAAGATCGTAGCCGTTAAATTACAAACTCATTACCCCCAAGATAAATTTTAATTTGCCTGGGAAATATAAAGTTGGTAAATACACGTAAGGCGCATTCATCATCTGTGAAAACGCTCGCAAGAGGGTGGCGAATTGACAGTCGGGATAACTGTTCCCCCTGCCTGCCCCAAGGGCCCATATTAATCGATTTCAAAATTTCAACGGGGATGTTCCTTGTGGATTGACAGGGAACAATGATACAGGCATTGGGGGAAAGGGGATACCTATATTAGATTCCTGAAAAAGGGACCCTGGCTAAGTATTGACTCTCGATTTTTGAAATTGGAGGACTGGTTTCATCCTCGGGGAAATACTGAATAATATATGTTATGCCGTATTGATATGTTTCATGTGCATAGTCTAGTAAAAAGTAACATTCCAATGGATATACATCATATTTTATTGGTTTTCTCATCAATACCGTCTGGATATACTTCATTACGTTCAATAAACGAGCAAACGTAAAACAAAAGCAAATTGTACACAAAATAGAAGTAATCTGTATATATATTATATATATATATATATATATATATATATACATATATTCTATCGTTCCTGTGGAATTTTACCCCGAAGTACCAGAATTCGAAAAAAAATACTGATTCTCTCACTAGACACAAGAATATTTCCTCAATCTGTGTCATTGTCGTCATAATACGATGATACATTTGAAATAAATCAATACTGAAGCATTTGCAATGAAAAAATCCAAAATTCCAATTTGATTGAATCGGAAGTTTCATATTTTTGAAACGAAGTTCCTTATCGCACGCCTTGGACGAAATACACCAGAATAATGACAATTTATCATGGAGTATCGTTATATCGAGCATGTCTAGATGGACGCTTGGCAGGTCTGCCGTAAGATTTAAAATCCTACTATTATGGTACTTTTCAGAAAAATGCTGTATATTTTGTCAGGATACAACACAGAGACTTGAAACTTGGGCATTGGTTCTTCATATAACGCTCTACAACTCCGTTGTTAGTTATGACCAACAAAAAGTGGCGTCATCTTGGTCGAACGAGATATTGAAAATTGGTAATTTGGTCGAATTTTTGAAGAGTAAGAAGAATGATGGGTGAGGAAATTGGGTTTAGGGGTGAGTTATTTCCTTAGAACTGTCAAGAAATATGAAACGACACTAAGGGATGTGCAACTATTCAATGAGTGTGTAACTTGAACCATAGCTTCATAGATGTCTATGAACTCATGATAGAATACATCCGGATGTCATCTGTTTTTTTGTCATTTATAATTAGAACACTCAGAGTTGTACAAAAAAGGAAATAACTAATAAGAAAAAACAAATTTTAACTGAGAAACATTATGCATCTATTAACTGCTGATAATAACTGGAGTTTACTCCAGTCGTGCGTCAGTTTTTTATATCTTTCAATATTTCATTAACTTCAATCACTTAATAATTTTGTTTCTTGTGCACAAATTAAATATCACTAGATATAAATACCTATACATGCATCAACTGCCGGTATACCCTAATTTTTGCGGCGGTATACTATTGACGTCGAAGTGAAAGGTGCGCATAGAACGTTGCGCAAAGGAGCGTAACATTTCACATTTTTAGTTAACGCTCGATTTTACTCCTCATAATATTTTTATACCGCGGGATATTCTCCATGTTTTTAAAACTTCCTATTTCAGGTTTTCTAGGGTATTAAGAGGATTTTCAATCCTCAGCTAATCATCTTTATCAATTGCGTATCATATCAGATTCTTGTTGTTCAAGTCGTTGTTTTTTGTTTGTTTTTTCACTCTTCAGACCTACAGTTTAAGGCCGGTTCCGAAATGTTTATGGATATGTAAACAATGAATATTACCCCACTACTAATTGAATTCATCGAGTTGATAGAACACGTCGTTATTACTTAGAATAATTTGAAATTTTTTTCCAAATTAATCATAATACAAACGGTTATGTCTTGCAGAACAACCAGATTGAACTGATTTATTCCTCTATATTTGATATATTCAAACGTTATATATTCCGAAAACTTTCAAGTTCTCAAGTTGAAAATCATATTTTAACCTGGCCTTAATGTACATTCTTCTAAGGTCAATTTTGGCTAAATTTTAGCCAAAATTGTACTGGACCATCTCCTGAAAAATGTAATTCCTAGACTGCCATACGAATTACCCTTCATTCACAAATACGTTGATGATATTATCTGCGCTATTCCAGCTGGGGGAGAACAGACTACATTGGAGATCTTCAATTCGTTTGACGTCAATTTACAATTTACCATCGAATCTGAAACAGAGAGAAGCGTACCTTTCTTAGACACAAGAGTGATTAGACTCGATGATGGCAATATAATCCTGGATTGGTATCAGAAACCCACTGCCTCTGGAAGATTCCTCAATTACCATTCAAATTATCCAAAAAATCAAAAATTTAATACGGTAATAGCAATGAAGAATAGAATATCACACATAAGTGATGAAAGGTTTCTTAAAAACAATTTGAAAAAACTCTTCGATATTTTCATTAACAATGGATATCCTAGTCATATCCTTAAGAAACTAATTTATAATTCTAATTTTTATGATGGTCCCACTGAAATGGATGATGGACAAATTTTAAAATACAAAAAGATTCCCCACATAGACAACCTAACACATCGAATTACCGCCCTTTTCAAAGACATACCTGGAATCAGAACGGCTAAATATAACACCACAACCATTGAACAAATTTTCTCAAAATTGAAAGACCCGACACCAAAAATAATGAAAAACAATGTTATATACAAATTAGCATGCTTGGGATGTGAAGGCACATATATAGGCCAAACTAACCAATGGCTCAAACAAAGAATCACACAACATAAAAGTGGCTGCCGCCTAATGAAGAACTCCTGTGCAGTTGACAACTAAAAAATACGGGGCACACGTTTGATTTTTCCAACGTCAAAATTCTTGAACAGCATTGCAATTATAGGACCAGGCTTTTCCTCGAAATGTGTCACATTAAAAAAGACAATAATTGTGTCAACTACAAATCTGACACTGGTCAATTAAGTAATATTTATTGCAACATCTTAAATATTGGGAACAACAAACCAGACCGTCGCCGAGTAATGTTGCCCGCATCGTTCAGTTATATCCCACCTGCAGACTGATGATACATTGTGTGTGCATTTTAATGTTTTGTTACTTTTAGATCTGTAAGTTTTAAAAAGATTTTATTGTTTTATAATCTGATAATGTACCTCATCTTATTTTTTAGTATGCTCCTGAAGAAGTCACAAAGTAGTGACGAAATATTGAGCTTGTAAGGAAATAAAGTATTACACAGACCGCAATCCCGATACTTTTATATTCAACTTTATTTATATATATATATATATATATATATATATATATATATATATATATTAATATATATATATATATATATATATATATATATATATATATATATATTTGTATTCAACTATTTTATGATAATAAATATAGTGAAATCAAGTTCTATATTAATCAATTCATTGAGCGACTGAAACTCAGACATACACAAACATGCATATCTAACACAGGATTTGAACCCAGCACATCTGCATCACAGACGATCACTAAACTTCTGCTCTACAAATCATGTGCAAATCGTTGTTTGTTATATCAGTTTTTGTATATTTCGAATTAAGTTAACAAGTTAACAAATTCACAAAAAGCCTCTTTCATTTCGAACATCATTTGAATTGACGAAAGGACGAAATCTTCTTGAATTGACCCGAGAAAAAATGTTAAAATTCCAATAAGATTCTCTCCTTATCATTTCTTGATGAATTTGCTTTAGATTTTAGGAGGAAATGGACAAGAAGATTCTTTAATCAAAGGTCCTGAGATAGAACTTGCAGCTTCAGTTCGAAATCATGGATTTACAATACAGTCACTTCTAATTTCTAGAAATGAATTGGCTTACTCTAGATGAACGAACTGCGTAGATAATTAAAAAGACAATTGTCTCTTGATAATTGAACTAATAAAGGCCTTGTCTCGAAATTTATGCAGATTAGAGTTCGGCCCGGGAAAGATTAGCCGTAGAATGTAATGCGGTAATACATCCTTTTTAGATGTCCTTAATTGTATAGCTTGCGGCTCACACAGCTTAAGATATTCGCAGTTGAAAGCAATTCGTACCAATTTGACCCCGGGCACACCACTGGTCGGGGATTGCCACTTGCCCAGTTTTAATGAGTTGTTTTCCATCCTCTTCTTTCGGTTTTCCCTCGTAAATAGATACTTCGGTTCCATCAATGGGAACACTTTGTTTTTTCCGTAACATCAAGCGAGCATTTCGTTTACACTCCCGCCTCTCAGAGTTTTCCACAAAGACACTCGGGAAAATATCCTTAGCCAAACTGGTCCATGTGAGGTCGATCTGATACTTTAATTAAAAATACTTTTTCAATTAACACTCCGTTCAATTCTCTTGTCCGTTTGGGCATTTCTTTTATGTTGTCTTCGATTGCTGTTTCGATGCTGTGTGATTCGTTTAATGGTGTCAATAAGTTCTCGATTGTATTTTTGGAGAACGATTATTACACGATCATTTTGGTAGTATATACTTGAAGTAAGAGACCTATTTCGTATATTTATTTCAACAATATTTGTCTTTCTTACTGAACATGTAATTTCCTTCATCATAAAAAATGATAACCTTTGAATGAACCCTTCTCCACTGCAAAATCATACTTAATTGACAATAAAACACCGATAGTATACGAATATCTTCATATTTATATAGATTATGCTTCTAAAACTTACAAATACGGGTATTTACCTGACTTCATCACTGCTATCCTCAACTTCTACTGAATCACTTTGAAATTCATAATTCATCAATGAAATAACAACAGTATGCTTATACGAATACAGCTGACGTGTATGTTCAGCAACGACTCACAGCTTCAGTCCCATTTTTTATCCAAGTGTCTGAAGTGTAACGTGCGAAAAGGATCTTCGTTCCAATAAACTAGAATTAATCATTATCCTGTTGCTAGTTGTCAACTTTTCTTTCTCGAAAATAAACAGTATTTATATCCTTGAGTTCATTATATGACTTTCGTTAATCCACTTTTTATATAATTAGTGTGGGTACAGTTGTGATATATGTATACCTATATATATATATATATATATATATATATATATATATATATATATATATATATATATATATATATATATATATATATATATACCTATATATATATATATATATACCTATATATATATATATATATATATATATATAACTTTTTGCAATAACAGGCTTGGTGAATCTCAAAAAACTCGATTTTATTAAAAAGTTGACGTTTCGCCACGACATTCGTGGCTTTTTCAAAACTTTTGAAAAATTGAAATTTCTTTGACATTTATTGATTTGAAAAAATTTGAACAGTTAAAAAAGACTATTATGTTTCATCCAAATTTTTCGGCTGTGGCCGTTCTCTGTTATTTATTACGTGCTATTCAGTCCAATATTAACATTCAAATCTGTTATTATTAGATGGAAAGGGAAACCACAGAAACCTTTACCCACGTAATGTTCGAAATAGGTTCAAATTATTTTGATTTTGAAAAGTCAAAGAATAGGGTACTATTTATCTTTTTTTCAAAATTTATATATATATATATATATATATATATATATATATATATATATATATATATATATATATATATATATATATATATATATATATATATATATATATATATATATATATATATATATATATATATATAGTAGCCCACACTGCACAAAATCAAATAAAACAAATATATTCTAAATTAAAACACCTCTTCTGCGAAAATCTCATGTTGTTTATAGTATACCCTGTAATAATTGTAATAAATTTTATATGGGACAAACTTTTCAAAATTTAGAAGAAAGATTAAAAGCACAAAAATATACCAAAACACAAACCACAGCAAGAATAAAACATAAAAACAATGAGAATCATAGTTTCAACTTTAATAGCACAAAAATTTTAGAAATAGAAAAAGATCAAAAACGCAGAGAAATTTTAGAAATGTTACATATTCAAAAAAATTGAAATAAAGTCGTAAATGATAGAACAGATATAAAACATTCAAGTTCAATATACGCAGATTTAATACTTTAATTTTTCTAAGAAACAACATAAATCAAAACAAAATAATTCAACAAACAAACTCTAACCATAACAACTCATCTTCTCAGACAAAATATGAACATCTAGAATTTTCAATTTTTCTAAAGAGAAAGTATAGTTTAGAACATGTGATCTCCAAAATTACAAGTAATGTCATTTTAAAAACAACAATCAAATATTTTAAACCTATTTTGTACATTACGTGGGTGAAGGTTTCTGTGGTTCCCTTCCCATCTAATATCAACATACCTGACTGTTGATATTGGACTAAATAGCACGTAATTAATAAGTAAAGACTGCCACAGCCGTAATAAAAAAATTTTGAAAAAAAGATAAATAGTACCCTATTCTTTGACTTTTCAAAATCAAAATAATTTGAACCTATTTCGAACATTACGTGGGTAAAGGTTTCTGTGGTTTCTCTTACCATCTTATAATAACCGATTTGAATGTTAATATTGGACTGAATAGCACGTAATAAATAACAGAGAACGGCCACAGCCGAAAAATTTTGATGAAACATAGTAGTCTTTTTTAACTGTTCAAATTTTTTCAAATCAATAAATGTCAAAGAAATTTCAATTTTTCAAAAGTTTTGAAAAAGCCACGAATGTCGTGGCGAAACGTCACAGTTTTTTGAGATTCACCAAGCCTGTTATTGCTAATAATTATCAAAGTGTTATATATATATATATATATATATATATATATATATATATATATATATATATATATATATATATATATATATATATATATATATATATATATATATATATATATATATATATATATATATACATATATATATATATATATATATACATTAACTTTATGAAGTTTTGCTCATGTCTGAAAAAGAATTTCTTTGCATCTATACAAGAATAATGAAATTTAGAACAATTATTTATAAAAATCTTGTATAATGTAAGTATATGAAATGAAAATGTATATGAACATCAACCACAAACAAATCAACGGAACGATGTTAACAAAAAAATTAAAATAAAAAAATAGAAGAAAAACAGATTTGAGTCACACTGCAGAAAATATTGCCATTTGTACAGAAGCATAGACAATAATAACTGCTTTATATGTGTTTTGAATGTATTCATTGGAAGCAATCTTCCTTCTGTTATTTTTTCAATCTATAAAAGTCTATGCGTATGTCATCTCAACAGCTTTTGCATTTTTACGAGCATAAATTAAACACTCATATACAAAAAGGCCTGGAAGAGTAAGAATATCTTACAATATGAAGGCATCCCTACAGCTTTCTCGATGGCCAATCTGAGCTAAAACTCTGACAGCACGACGCTGAACCCTAAAAATGCGATTTCCTCCCGCACAATGACCCCAGAGTAATAGACCATATCGCAGGTGAGATTCACATAGTAAAAAATAAAACATTCTTTAAAAACTCGGTCACAGGAACGGCGACAAACTACTCAAGGCAAAAGTGCTCTGGCTTAATTCTTCTGCCAATGCATCCATATTTTTAGACCAAGACAAAACAGAGTCCAGGTGAATACCCAAAAGTTTAATTCGCGAATAGAAGCCACTCACATTTTCCGTTCTTCTTAGGGTGAATATCGTTTTGAGTGTTTTGTCCCCATTAATCATCAAGCCATTTGCTGAGAACCACTTTTGAGCTTTCATCTCAGCTGCAGAGCACAGATATAAGACCGAATTTATATCTCTAGTTCTCAAAGAAATAATTGTATCATCGGCATGAAGTATAGACTCATATAGTGATAGATAATCGGGTAAGAAAATAATATTGGTCAGAGTATGGATCCCTGAGGTACACCTATATGAACATTTCTTAACTCCGACTTCTGGCCACCCACAAACACTGCCTGTCGTCGATTTGCAATAAATGATCTCATTAAACCCATACCAGCTCAAGAAAAATGATACCTCTCCAGTTTTTTCAGAAGAGCAGGGTGCGGAAAGCAGTCAAACGCCTTTGACAAGTTCAAAAATAAAGGAACGCATATATATATATATATATATATATATATATATATATATATATATATATATATATATATATATATATATATATATATATGCTCAGACTATGGGAGTGCCCCAGGGCTCTGTATTGGGACCTCTGATTTTTTTGTTATTTGTAAACGATCTACCCGAGTACATCAATGCCGACTCTATCACCTTGTTTGCTGATGACACTTCCTTGGCGGTGTCGGCTCAGACCACTGGTGAACTCAAGTTAAAATGCGAGAGACTCATCCGGGAATTCTTGGATTGGTGTTATAAGAATTCTCTAATGTTAAACTTAGACAAAACAGAATTTATGCAGTTTCAACTGCGTGAAACGAACCTGTACGAAGCGTTGGTTATCGATTTTCAGAAACATGAATTACGATCCGCAGATAGTGTTAGATTTTTGGGTGTACATGTCGACAAGTATTTGAGATGGCACTGTCACGTGGATCAACTTAGTAAAAAGTTAAACAAATCATTCTACGCGCTTAGTCGTCTTAAACACTCGTTGCCAATGGAGAGCCTACTCACGGTGTATTATGCACTCGTTCACAGTCACCTGAGTTACAATGTTGTTTTGTGGGGTGGCTCGACTGGAAGTGGAAGAGTTTTTCTCACACAGAAGAGGATACGCCTCATTTTCAATTTGAAACCCCAGGAGTTCTGCCGACCGACATTTATTCAGCAGAAAGTTCTACCATTGCCGTGTATCTATATTTTACTTTGTCTCTTTTTTGTTCGGCATAGGTTATTGAATCTCAATAAACTTACTAGTTTTCACGAGTATAATACGCGGAATAAAGACACATTATGTATTCCCACGCATGCTACCTCCAAGTTTGAGTTATCCCCTAGTTATGTAGGAATAAAACTTTACAATCGTCTCCCCCAAGGGATTAGGTCTTTAGATTTATTATGTTTCAAGAAGGAAATTAAGAAGATTCTATTTACACACTGCTTTTACAGCTTAAAAGAATATTTTTCCGTGGAATTCTGTTAGTCTTTCTCCTAGTAAGTTAATTTGTTACTTGTTAGGTTAATATGTATATTTAGTATGTGAGGTGTCCTATACATTCATGTAATGTCTGAAAGGATAAATATATATTATTATTATTATATATACCTATATATATATATATATATATATATATATATATATATATATATATATATACTATATATATATATATATATATATATATATATATATATATATATATATATATATATATATATATATATATAGATAAATGTAGACCTTTATCAATTTCGTCTTAATGGCATTTGTATGTCTTTTCAAATGTGATTATTTTTATTACAAACACTTTTGATATATTTTTCGTCGCACCTCTCAATTGCAGCATTTCGCTGACGTGAGTCCCTAAGTTTAGACTTTTCAACTCATTCATTATCACACATTTCTTTTCCCACAGCAAGAACTCGACTTTCTTATTCCTTTCATAATTGTCGAAGTACGTTTTCATGTCAATTTTAAGTGAAATAATTATAATATATATGATGTGAGTTGTGCTTTCCTGTATTCTCAGAATCTAAATGGATTTATTCTCATTTTCTTTTTCATTGTTTTGGAATTGTATGTAATTCGTCATTAGTTTTTTCATTTTGATCAGATGAGCTTTTGAAAATTTATTCATTCTTTCTCAGAATTTTAATGGAAAATCATCAGGTACCATCAGTGCCCTATACTAGAGATTATGTTGAATGCTTATTCAGAGTATGAAGATCTGTTGGATGAGAACAAATAGAATTTATGTTATTCATGTTACTCTTGAAACGATCGCTCCTATAGATCACCCTTGACGACAACAATTTCACTTTGTGAATATTCATCTCTCTAATCTCTATCTCCTAAAATGTTGAGTTCTTTTAACAGTGAAATGAAATACATAGTTACTAATTGGCACCAGTGTTTGATACTAGTAAGAAAGGGCAGCTCCCTGCAAAGAATCAGTCATCGAAAATTAAAAAGTATTTATTTTATAATAAACGAATTTCCGTTTAATAATTGACTCTCAAACAAAATTATTCTTTAATTACATATCAGAGTTTTCCGGTTATGAATATTTATTTTCGTTGGCATATTAATTTTTTGCCGAACAGGCCCTTTTATTGCTTTTTAAAGAAGCTAATTGAAAATTTGTGAGCGGAAACCGGAAAAGCAGGACTGAGGAGTTTGCCGTTCTCAAGGCGAGGTGAGCCTTTTGATGTTTCACAGTTTGTAGAGTTCCTTGTATTTTTGCATCTGCAGCTTTCATCCAGGTCAAATGAATGTACTGGAAATATATTTTTATTTTCAAGCTTTCGAATGGATAAGTTATTTTTGTAACCGGTAAAAACATTTCTGCTTTTCATGGACAAACAGATTTTCTTATTGCACAAGTCATTCCTCCAATCATTTTGTGAAATTCAGATCAGTGAACATTAAACTGATTATAAAAAAAATTATATACGAACATTTCAAGTTTTCTTTGATGGTTATCCACTGGAGAATTCTGTATTATCATATGTTCAAATTTCTGATTTTATCATATTCCCTCTTCAGGAATAGAAAGCCAATCTTGTTTGGTAGGGACGCTGCGATATTTAAAGGAGCCAATCAATTTCATCTTTTGAAACTTTTATTTTTTCGGAAATACTCTTTTTCAGTGGTCACATCTACTATAAAAAACCAAGTCATAGGCAAATGAGGCAAGAAGAGCTGATTTCAGCAAATGAATAAATTTACTTACTAATAACTTAAACGTTGCACTATGCCAACACCTGTAGATTGGCGTTTAGTGCTTGTGGTTAAAAATATTATTGCACAAATTCAAGATATGTAGATAATATTCGAGGGAAAACCTGACCTCTGCGTCAGTGAAACAATTTGTGCTGCCAAATAACTGATTCCCACTTTGAACCTTCGATTTGTTTATGATGAATATATATCATTCACAGTACTAATTTAGAATGAAATACAAGCAGCTGTTCTGCGACCTAAGAAAAAGCTGAGAGAAAATTAACGGAATATGAAAAATACTTTTTTATGTACAAAAATTTAAAATGTTGAAAAAATTGTTTCCTTCAATTATTCATTGTCATTCATGATTATCATTATATGAAAAGGTGGTAGATTTTTCGTAAAGGTTATAATCTGCAATTCAAAATAATACGTAATCAATAATAACAATGGTGATATTACACCCATATCTTCATATTGATATAGAGTATCACTTCCACAATTCATTCTTCATTAATGAAATAACAATAAATGCACGTTGTTTGATAGCAATTAAATGAATGAGAGGATTAATGAGTATGTGACTCGCATGCCTTGTTGAAAAATCCGCATATACGAATACTGCTAACGAGCACGCCAAGCAACGGTCTCGTGACTGTTACCCATTTAATTTCAATCGCCAAATTTCAGGAGTGTAACTTGCGATAGGTAACTTCGTTTCAAAAATATAAAACTCTTATAGCCAATGTTAGAAATATGAAAACAGTACTGGACCTAAATAGATATCTGGTTATCTTCGAAACACTTCACTTATTTCAAACACAATTTCCACTGTTCTTATCAAAGGATTTCATTCGAAGGAATCCTGTTACTAATTTTCACCGAATAACCGATTTCGTTGAATCCAGTACCGTTTTTTGATAGATTAAAGAACCAGTCAGATACATTTATGTTCGCTCAATTGCTGCTGTTGGCTAGAAAAAGTCGAGAACATATAGCAAGAGGTTTTGATCAATTTTCTCTGATACCCGAACAGAGCAAGTATTTCAGCGGAAAAATTCTGATAGATATAATTTCAATTCAGTTTATTGAAAATAGGTGGAATTTTGCTGTATTTCACTTATCGAAAATTTGATTATATATATATATATATATATATATATATATATATATATATATATATATATATATATATAATATATATTATATAATATAGATATATATTTAAATATATAAATATATATTATATATATATATATATATATATATATATATATATATATATACATATATATATATTTGCTTTCGGAAAGTTCGTATTGTCAATATTCTATAGTTTGTATCTGAAAATAATTGAAATTCCAAACTTCATCAATTTTTCATTGACAGAACTGCAATTCAATAACATAAATTTGTTAAAATTGACCACGTGTGATCTGAATTCTCTAGTGCATTCCATATTTATGAAATAATTTCGTCGTTTAACGTTACTATAAAGTACGTTAAAAAACGAGTATGTTCATCTTGCATAACTAACGAGTCACTCTAATAGTTTTATATATTAAATCAGATTTTATTGGTATTACCCTAGTTGCTTATTTACTGTATCAAGCCTAGGTACTTTTCAATTTTATTTCCCTGAAAATAGTATATATACATATATATATATATATATATATATATATATATATATATATATATATATATATATATATATATATATATATAAATGAATCCTTATTTCCCTTGGTCCCGCCATCACGCTTGAACGGCTGGACCGATTTCACTAATTTTTTTTTTGTTGTGTTCCTTATGAGAGAAAAAATTAAGAAAATTGCGCGGGAAATTAGAAAATCTCTATATATAAAAATGAATCCTTATTTTCCTTGGTCCCGCCATCACGCTTGAACAGCTAGACCGATTTCACTAATTCTTTTTTTGTTGTGTTTTTTATTATCAGAAGAAGGTTTTTATGAAAGAAAAAATTAAGAAAATTGCGCGGGAAATTAGAAAATCTCTATATATAAAAATGAATCCTTATTTTCCTTGGTCCCGCCATCACGCTTGAACGGCTGGACGGATTTCACTAATTTTTTTTTGTTGTGTTTTTTATTGTCAGAAGAAGGTTCTTATGAAAGAAAAAATTGAGAAAATTGCGCGGGAAATTAGAAAATTTGAGAATAATTAAAAACAATATAAAATTATTTCTAAAATTCTTTTTTTGTTGTAGTTTTTATTGTCAGAAGAAGGTTCTTATGAAAGAAAAAAATAAGAAAATTGCGCGGGAAATTAGAAAATTTGAGAATACTTAACCACCATATAAAATTATTTCTAATCTATGTCATTTTCATTTTGTCATGACTTAGAATACAATAATTCATATTACTCTCAATTGTTTACCCTTCTACGATCAACCCCTATTTTTGCATCTTTTAATTTTTTTAAATTTTATCCACAGATCCGCAATAGGGCTTCAAGACGGCAATCGAAAATAACAATAGTCGGTTTGAGAATAGGTCGTAATATATTTTTCATACTCCCAATGATTAACATTTTTGCCGGGTCAGATAGATTGATAGATAGATAGTTAGATAGATAGATAGATATATAGATAGATAGATAGATAGATAGATAGATATAAAGATAGATAACTAGATAGATAGATAGATATATATATATATATATATATATATATATATATATATATATATATATATATATATATATATATATATATATATATATATATATATATATATATATAGATAGATAGATAGATAGATAGATAGATAGATAGATAGATAGATAGATAGATAGATAGATAGATAGATAGATAGATAGGTAGATATACATCGGCAGATAGATGAATATATAAAAATAATTTATATGGCAGAAACAACGTTTGTCGGGTCAGCTAGTGTACAATAAATCTGTTATTATAATCGAGCACTCGATATTAGTCGATTAATTAAAATGTCTGTTTAAAGTTTGAAAAAAACTGCGTGAGAAGCAGATGTGCGTTATTTAGGTTCTATTTTCCTCTCAGAGGGAAGATATACCCGGTGAGAATTAAATAGAGAAAAAACTCTGGACGATTAGCCTTACCGCGAAGGATATCGCGTACCAGTGTCGCGAACCAGGTCGATGTGCGATTCGGAGAATAGTCGCCGTGAAGTGAATCTCGTACAAAACAAACTCATGAAATATGTACATTTAAACGGCGGCAGTTGCAGAAAAGAGTTGAAACTGAACAAGGATTATACCCCAATCAACGTCACAAATTAATACTCTCTAACTCTCCGTTTATTTTCGATAATTATGAAAAGTTTATTATTTTTGGGGAGAATACGACTGAAAATATTGGGAGAGTCGAACGCAGCATGAAGAGAAAGCATTGAAATAGCGAAATAATTCAACTGGAGAAGCGCGTGGTTTATCCATCATTTCAGTTTGAATTTTCCGATGTTGAAAAACATGTTTTATTGGGTCATTATGTCAAAGCAGGATTTTGGCTTAAAAGCGTTTCAAAATTGCTTAATAAAATACTTTACAGTGCACCTGAGTTCCCGCTTCGCCTGGAAAATTTATATGAAAAAATTAATTTGAGCGACTATCCTAAGACGCTATTTTCATAATTTATCAGCGTCTAATTCGACACCAACAAACTTACTAAATAAATTATGAACTTCATTTTCTGCCATCACAAAAATTATCGAGATTGATGATACTGCCAAATTATCCTCTTAAATTAGTAACTGTTATATCCAAAAGAAACTTAATAATTTCACCAGATGGTTATTCCAGTTTACTCTGCGAGTACCTAAATTGACTTGAAATGAATTGACAGCTCTCAAATAAATAATAAATTGACTAAAACGAATAATCAAATTTGAAAATGAGTATGTTCATCTTGCATAACTAACGACTCACTCTAATAGTTTAATATGTTCAATCAGATTTTATCAGTATTACCCTAGTTGCTTATTTCAACTGTATCAAGCAACTTTATGCATTGTATCGAAAGTCAAAAGTAAGCGAGACTGGGTTTTATATTTGTAATACCTTCTGGACCTCGATTTTTGAAGGTATTTCTGATGTCTGAAAATATATATATATATATATATATATATATATATATATATATATATATATATATATATATAATATATATATATATTTATATTATATATATATATATAATATATATATATATATATATATATATATATATACAGTGCTTTCATGATGAAAGGAACAAATTCATTAAAAAATTAGGTTTCTATTTCATGTTAAAATCCTCGGACAGGTCGATTAGTATTTTTATTTGGGCATTTTTCGCAATGAAAATTTTGTATACAGGGTGTCTCATTCAAGAGCTATGGCTTTGTCATTAGTTTTTTAAAGGTAATACCCTGTATATTATTTCACCTTACAATTCTACGATAAATTCTTATCACTTTTTGTGAACATACCATATGCCTCAACTCGATGGATTGCCAGAAACGGAGATAGTGGGTAATGAGAGGTACGATATGAAAACACACAAATGTAATTACTGATTTAATTTTTACATATGTTCAATCTGTTGTCCGTTTACTTCGAGACATTTTTGAAGTCGCTTCAATGTTTCCCGTTGCACATTTTCAATTACTTCTGGACTGATAAGTCTTTTTTTTTTTTTTTTTTCTCGAGGGACCTACAGTTTAAAGCCGGTTCCCAACGGCCCATGGGCTTGTAAACGAAGACCATTACCCCAAAATTTTTTTTTATAAATTAGAACCACTAAATTCCTGACATACACAACACCCAAGAGCAAGGTGGGTCTCGAACCCACATCCTCGGCTTACAAGCGGTATACCTTACCGCTGGTCTACCGAGGCCTCCTGATAAGTCTTATTTCCTGCCTGATTCTCTCTTTTAGATCATCAATATTATTTGGTCTATTCAAATAAACCTTAGACTTCAAATAACCCCATAAGAAAAAATCCAATGGGGTTATGTCCGGTGATCTTGGCGGCCACTCAATCGGACCTCTCCGTCCTATCCATCTGTTGGGAAAAGTTGCATCAAGAAATTGTCGAACAGCGATTGAATAGTGAGGAGGTGCCCCATCTTGTTGAAACCATATCTCGTTATTAGGTATGTCAGGATCTTGTGGGTTAGGAAACAAAACAGCTAAAGCCGGAATGAGTTCGAACTGGAGAAAGTTCAAATTGTCCTCTCCGTTTAGTGTTCCTTCAAAAAAATAGGGACCAACTATACGATTTCGAACAATCGCTGCCCATGTATTAATTTTTTGAAGCCGCTGTGTGGGGCATTCTTGCATCCAATGAGGATTCTCGGTCGCCCAATACCTACAGTTTTGTCTGTTGACGTGGCCATTTAAAGTAAAGGTGGCTTCATCAGAAAAAATTATGTTTGTAATGAAATTTAGATGTTGATTATGAATTTCAAGAATCTGCTCACAAAACTGTACTCTGCGGTCAAAATCGTCTTCTAATAATGCATGTACCAGCTTAAGTGTATAGGGATGATACGTATGGACCTGAAGGATTTTATGCACGGACCCTACTGATAAATTGAAATTAGTGGAAATTGTAGTAATGGATGTATGAGGGTTATCTTGGGTTTCTAGTTAGAACGTTCAGCACTGTTTCTTCAGATACTCTCGGTGGTCTTCCTTTTAGGTAAATCTCTAACGTGGCCGTATCTCCTGAATTTTGATTCAATTTTGCTGACTGTCGATCTAGTAATTGGCGGACGATCAGGATGATTTTCATTGAATAGATTGCAGACTTCTTCTTGTGAACGCACCCTATCTCCAAAAACCAATCATCATAAGTACTTCAATACGTTCTCTTTCAAGTAATTGCATTTTCTTAAACAATGAAGTAGTGTAGTGCCTGGAGCGTTAAAAACGTGAAAAAACTGCGGACTATACAGCACCAGTGAATGAATTCAGATGGTACATGTGAAATTTTCATTCTTCAGATTTAATGACAATGTTTACCTAAATTTTTTTTTTGTACTTTTAATCCACATTTTAAATCTCCAGTGTGCTCCACTATCTCCGTTATAATCTGGGAATCCATCAAGTTGAGGCATACGGTATGTTCACAAAAAGTGATAAAATTTTATCGAAGAATTGAAAAATGAAAAAATATAAAGGGTAATACCGTTAAAAAAACAAATGACAAAGCCATAGCTCTTGAATGAGACACCCTGTATACAAAATTTTTATTGCGAAAATTGCCCAAATAAAAATACTAATCGACCTGTCCGAGGATTTTAACATGAAATAGAAACCTAATTTTTTTAATGAATTGTTCCTTTCATCATGAAAGCACTGTATATATATATATATATATATATATATATATATATAGTATATATATATATATATATATAATAAAGATTTGGTTTGATTTTTGGTTGTTCCAGGTTCGTAAAAATATTTAAATTACTAGATTAATTCGTTTTAATAGACGTTTCAGGAGTAGTACTCCCCTCCTCAGTATCTAAAATATAAATATAAAAATCTCAATAGACCAACATTGACTACACAAATATTACACGTTTAACAGCTTACCTTAGTATAGACAATATAAATAAACATAAAAATAAACACATCTAGAGTATAAACAATATCGTCAAACAATTATTATAATATATATTTTTTGAAAATGATTTTTCTTTATTTGTTCTGGCCATGTCAATGTCAAACTTTGGGTTGATGTATTAGTTCTTTTCATTATTCTTTTCCAGTTTGACTTGTTTTTTTTAAAGAAAACGCGTTAGGTAGAATATGACTAAGTTGTTTGATGTCTTGTCTGTCGTTTCACTGTGTTCTTTAAATTTGTCTGTATATGGAACATTTTCGCTGTATTTCTCTATGTTTCTTGTTTCCTTTTGTGTTGTTATGTATTCTCGTTTCATTTACGTAGTTAAAATCATGAATTTTCCTGTTAAATTTGTGGTTTGTTCAGTTGCCGTAGTTTGCTGCCTTTGTGTATTTGTGGGCATTTATCCGTCCTTGCAATCTTTGTGATGTTTGTCCTATGTTATTGGTTTTCCGCAAATTCTTTTACATGGAATTGAGTAGGACTACATTAGAGAAAATTTTTTTTGTAGTGGGTGTTGCAGTTTTTAGTTTTGGACTTGAAAAATTTTGTTTTACGTTGATTCTGCGGTTTGTGGATGACTTTTCGAGATTGTGATTCTTTTAAAATATTTTTTTAAATTTATGACGAGAAAGTTCCCCATGAAAGGCTATTGCGAATTCCTTGTTTTTGTTGTCTTCTATTTTTCTTTTGTGGTTTCTGTATTTGGTAAAGCTTGTGTGTTCTTTGTTTTTATAAGACCTGTTATTAAGTCCTTTCGGATAGTGGTTTCTTATTCAACAGTTTTTTACTTTCCTTGTATCATTTCTGGAACGTAATTTGTTGGTTGATGGTCAGTTTCAGGGTTCGATCTATGAAACCTATAATTGTACCTTTTTTTTGGTTTAATAGGGTGCTGATGGTAAATCGAAGAATCCGATCTGTGTTTTGTTTTTTTTTCTATACCATTTCGTGAGAAACCTTGTCATTTTCAGTTCGAGCTTGTCATAATCTAAAAAGTTTCAGCTTCCAATCCAATCACAAAAAGATGCTTAAACTTTTTAGATATGACAATCTCGAAACTGAATGACAAGGTTCTCACGAAATGGTATAGAAAAAAACAAAAAACACAGATCGGGATTCTCGATTACCAATCAGGACCACCCTAATTAAACAAAAAAAAGGGTACAATTATTGAGGTTACAATAGATCGAACCCTGGAAAACTGACATCACCACAATTACGGTCCAGAAATGATACAGGAAGTAAATAAAAAACTGTTTGAATTAAGAACCACTATCCGGAAAGGACTAATAACAGGTGCTTATTAAAACAAAGAACACCACAAGCTTTAAACAAATACAGAAAACAAACAAAAAGAAACAATAGAAGGGACAAACAAAAACAACGAATCGGCAATACCTTTCATGGGGAACTTCTCGTATAACATTAAAAAATATTTTTAAAAGATCACAATCTCGCAAAGTCAATCCACAAAACCGCAGAATTCCAAGTAAAACAAATTTCTCAGGCAAAACTAAAAACTGCAACACCCACTTTACAAAAAAAATTTCTAATAGTATTCTACTCCAAATTTCCATTGTAAAGATGCGGAAAACAATACATAGGACAAACATCACCAAAGATTGCATGACCGGATAAATGCCCACAAAATACACAAAAGGCAGCAACTACGGCACTGAACAAACACAAATTTAACGGAAAAAATTATGATTTTAACTACGAAGAGAAACGAAAATACTAAACCCAACACCAAAGGGAACAAAGAAACATTAGAGAAATACCACGAAATGTTCCATATTTTACAGACAAATTTTTAAGGAGAACCACATGTGAAACGACAAGAACAAGACATCAAAACAAACTTAATTTTTCAATCTCTACCTACCGTTTTCTTTAAAAAACAAGTCAAACTGAAAAGAATAAGAAAAAGAACTAATACATCACCAAAGTTTGACAGTTGGACATTGCCAGCACAAATAAAAGGGAAAATCAGTTTTCAAAATATATATTATTATTTAAATAATTGTTTGACGATTATTGTTTTATACTCTAGATGTGTTTTATTTTTATGTTTATTTTTATTGTCTATTACTAAGGTAAGCTGTTTAAACACGTGTAATATTTTGGTGTAGTCAATGGTTGGTCTATTGAGGATTTTTATATTTATATTTTTAGATACTTGCAGGAATGGGGAAGTACTACTCCTGGGAAACGTCTATTTAAACGAATTAATCTAGTAATTATAAATTATTTTTACGAACCTGGAACAAACCAAAAAATTCAAACCAAAATCTTTATATAATAAATGACCAGGTAATAAGGTGAAGTGGAGAAATTTTTATATATATATATATAATATATATATATAATATATATATATATATATATAATATATATATATTATATATATATATATATATTATATATAATATATATATATATATATATATATATTATATATATATATATATATATATATATATATATATATATAAATATATATAAATATATAAATATTTCTCATTGGTACATTTTGGCATCTCCATTAGACAAAGTAAGCTGAATTATGATATCTGGGTTTGTTCTTGACAGGGGCAAAACAAAACTATGAAAATTTGGGCAAATTTAGTCAAAAAGTTGGCGTCTCTAAACTTCCAAACTTTCCAGAAGGGAGTGGTGGAGAGGTGCTTAAGTGGAAATTTTTCGAACCAGTATATGGACCTTAAAAACCCTCCTAAGTGCGTTAGAGGTTTGCAAATTTGTACGTGATTTGATGTTTGGGAAGTACTCTTTCCTAGTATCAACTTGTTTTCTCATCGTCGACATCTTTATGTAAATATTTCTTAATATTAATGATTTTTCCATAGCTACTGCAGATTGAGTTATAGGATTAAAATTTGGTCATTGGGATGAGTTTTAGTAAAGTATCCTTTGGGCTTCTCAGCTTTTTTCATTCAACGCCACCATGTTAATGTAGATATTCCATGTTCTTTTGTTGGTTTTAGAGTTTTGGTCAACTCCATAGACCCTCCAAATTGACTTGTATATAAAACCGGCCAAGTACGAGTGGGACTCGCGCACGAAGGGTATCGTATGCCCTCCTTAAATATTTATTTTATTTCAATTTTATTATTTATTATTGAAGTAAAAATACAACTGAATATTTCAAGTGCCTATCTGTTGGCATTATTGATATCGAGCAAAAAAGAGCAAAAAAAATCGCGTTTGTTGTTTGGGAGCGCACCTTAAATATTTATTCTATTCTGTTTTTATTTGTTGTTATAGTGGCAACAGAAATACATAATTTGTGAAAATTGCAACTGTCTAGCTATCGCGGTTTTTGAGATATAGCCTGATGACAGACAGACGGACGGACAGACAGAGAGCTAAGTCTTAGGGTTCCGTTTCTACCCTTTGGGTACGGAACCCTAAAACTGAGGGGGAAATACGACCGTATTGGCGGAGCTCTGCTGCTCACTTGCTTTTTCATTATTTTTTATTCAGGTGCAAAATCTTCAAAACTCAACTAGCCATCTCCATTATTCTATGTTTAGTAACATCTAAGGACCTTCTGAATATTCTTTTTCTAATAGTTCCAACTAACTGCAATAATTTTAATCCAGTTTGTCTATATTTATAATTATTATATTGAAGCTCAGATTTGTGCCTTATTTTTACCGAGTATAAACGACATAAACCATCATCATTGGTATTGGTAGGTGTGGAGGGTGACCGATGCGCTGCGACCTTATTAGATCTATTGTGCCCCATCTTCTTCTGCTTCTCGATGTGTTCTCGTTTTACAGCAGCCCCTCAAGCCTCATTACCTTTAGGAATTTGAGGATTTTAAGGGGGTCTATTCGTGGTATTTCTTCTACAGTCAGCTGGTATGATCCCAGTGTGTTCAGTCTTTCATGGTGCACAGCATAGCACTCCATCAGTATATGGTGGGGTGTTTCTGGACGTTCCTTGCAGAATCTGCAGGTGCTGTCCCCCTCTAAACCTAGCTTCCTTAGGTGTTCTTTGAGTCTGCAATTCCCCGTAAGAAATCCTGTGATTGTCTTTAGACTAGTTTTGCTAAGGTTAATCAGTGTCTTCGATCTCGGTTGAACTTTCCGAGGAGATCTTTGGCCTGCCTAAGTCCTGGAAGTCTTTGCCAGTATGTTACTCTCATTGCTTCTTCAGCTTTATTGAGTTCTTCTTGGAAGTAAGTTTTTTCAAGTCCGCAGAAAGACTCTGGCCCGATTAGTGGCGTTGATGCACCCTTTCATGCCAGGGTATCTGCTTGTTCATTACCGTTCACTCCGACGTGCCCCGGAACCCAGAGGAGGATCACTTTGTTGTTCCTGCCCAGATCGTTTAGTTTGTCTAGGCATTCACAAACCATCTTTGAGTTGATGTTATCATCATCATATAAGTATTGTTTCATTCTGCAGAAACTAAGTAAGCGAAAGAAATATCTTCGCAGCTAAATTCACTTGCACGCTTGCAATGTTTTCGATAATAGTTGCGAAAGTATGTACATTGAATAGCTAACATACTGCTGGTATAATATATCTGTACATTTATGCCTGTTCTCCATTCTCCAACTTTCTGATTTGTCAAGTTTCCAGACATTGCGCTGCTTTTTTAATGCCTGTTTGACTGTGGACGTAAAAGTTCGAACGACTTCCTAAATTTGCTAATATTTCACAATTTTCTCCCTAAAGAAAATCTTTTCTCTTGCTAAGGAAAACCATGAGGCAGCGAAAGTAAAGTGAGAAATTTGTTGAAATCTCAGCGTTTGTTCAACGTGAAAATTTCGTTCCAAGCAATATTCTCAACTGAGCTGATTCAGTTAACCTTGCCTATTCATCAGTGTATTCAGAAATGAGACAGAAAGCTTCTTAGGGTTTTTATACAGTGGAGGGATGAAACCTGAAAGTAGGGATATTTTTGTAATTAAACTGTAAATATACCATTTTATGATTTTGGAATGAAGTTCATTATCCCACGGTACACTCTAGACACAAGAAGAATGGAAGCTAGGCCTGAAAATGATAAAACGTAATGTAAGCGTAACACTCTAGAGATTATCTGTACTCCTATATGCATATTGATATATGTTTCTAGAGAAGATTCGGATGAACCCAATATTTAGATTAAAAACAATTTTTTCTTTGAAGTATAGAATTATTGTTGAAAATTTTATATGGCGATTTATCATTTGAAGTGGAGAATTGTTTATATACGAAATACTTACATTATTTCACGAAATAATCTACTATGTATTCGTATATTCGTATGAATCAGGGATTGGAATGAATAATTGAAGGAAACAACTTTATAATAAAAAAAGTATATATATATATATATATATATATATATATATTTATATATATATATATATATATATATATATATATATACATATAATATACAATATATATATATATAATATATATATATATATATATATATATATATATATATATATATATATATATATATATATATATATATATATATTATATTTATTATATATATTATATATATATATATATATATATATATATATATATATATAATAAATTCATCTGCATATTTATACATATATTTCGGATAGTTGTGACAGCATAGTTATTTATTGTTCTGATTATATTCTCATGTTAAACTTGTCATCATTAAAAATATTAGTCATTTAATATGGCCCTAATAAAAATATTATTATTATTTAGCGTATGGCATTTAACACATAGAACATTGACATATATATAACGATTGCGATACATTAATGAAACAAATAAACAAAACGAATAGATCGAATAAATCAAACAAATATTGATTTTGTTCTACTAATTTCTGAAGAGAACTTTGCCTTCCTGAAAGAATCATTTTTAAAAATAGTTTCCATTTGTTATGGAAGTGATTTATAAATCCTATTATAAATAACTCTGATTTCTCATTGAACTAGTTACTCTCAAAAGTTGTTAAGTTTTTCAGTTTGTGATTTTTAGACATTACTTATTGCATCTTATCAAACTCAAATCATTTCCAAAAAATCATTATTTATGAAGAATTATTAACTTTCATACTTCGCGTACTTTGGAAAATTCAATTCAAACTGTAATCATTTAAATTCCCTAAAGATTGTTGAAATATGTTAACGAGGTGAGGATTTTAATTGATTTCAGGATATCCGCCTGACTCTGACACTTTCAATTTGTACTAGAACGAACGTTTATTTTTGTCGCGCGCGAAACACAATCAAGCCCTAATGGGAGTAAACAGTGACATTTTTTCCAATGTGAAAATTCAATGTGATTTCTTTCTCATTCAAAATTTCAATGAGCTGGACGGAAATTGTTTCTATACTCGCATGTTGGGTTACAAAAAAATGTAATAAATCAATTACAGTTTCATAAAATATCGAATTAAGTAATGGGAACTTTACGGACGAAATTCCCAGTGGAACGACATGATTCTATGAAGGCAATCAATGAATCCAATTTCATGTACTTTTACATCCCTTATTTTATGGAAACTTATTTTGATTAGTCTAGTAGTAGTCGCTTACCATGAATTTTCTTTGAGGATAAATGTAATTCTATTATGTTGAAATGAATAATTCAGCCTGGAATACTAGATGAGCTCCGTAACTTTAACGATGATGGAAGAACTTTTTTCGATGCTCAATCGTTGGGTAAGTTGATAATACAATTCTTTCCCTGTCAGGATCCTCTAGTAGCATTGTTTTCTCGTATTTGAAACACGTTACACTCCTGTCCTGAAAGTGACGAAACGTAATATAAGCATGACAAAGATCGTTTCAACGCGGAAGGCTTGTTTAGTTTCAGAGACGGACAATAATAATCAGGGATAGGAAAGAATAATTAAGAAATTTATATATACATATATATATATATATATATATATATATATATATATAAAAATATATATATATATATATAAATATATATATATATATATATATATATATATATATATATATATATATATATATATATATATATATATATATATATATATATATATAAGAGGGAAACTATTTGTAGGGACTGCAGCAATGTAAAAGGAAACTCTTTGAAGTTTTTCCAAGCTTTCGGAATCGTTTCTTCCATTATCAGGGAGAATCTATCTTGAGGATGTTTACATATATGTTCATAATAATAGGATATAAAAAACATTGAAAATTATGCTATTTGTTAAATAATTAGAAAAGTTGATACATTTTTGAAGTTATTATAATTAAATTTCTGAACGAAATGACAAATCGGCGTCACTCATTTTTTTTAAATTTTTTTATTATTTTCAAACTGAAGCTTGACATTATTTCGTTACGTAAAATTCATTTAATTTAGTGTTATTTTATATCAAGTGAAAATAAAAAAGAATAAATTTCACTCGAATGGCTTATATCTGTTTTTTTATTGATGGAGTTATTGTCTTGATAAATAAAGGCCATTTCTAAGAAAGATCTTTTTGAAATATGTGATTCTCTTGCAAGAACAGTTGTTGAAAGGTAGTTCATCTGGTGGTCACAATCATTGACATGTTTAGCTAAAGCACATCTCTCAGGGTGTAATCTACTATCAGTCTTATGAGAAGTGATTCTGTCTTTTAATAGTCTTTTTGTTTGGCCGATATAATTCTTATCGCAATCATGACAAGGGATATTATAAACAACATTTGTTAGTGATAAAATAGGAATTTTGTCTTTTACTTTCGAATATATTTGTCTCATTGAAATAACTGTTCTATTTGCAATTTTGATGTTTTCAAAATATTGAAAAATTCTGGTCAGTTTAGGTGTTATTTCTTTTATATAAGGTAATGAGGCATAAAAAATTGAAACTTGATTCATATCTGTAACAAGTTCATTATGAGAATTGATATTTTCTCTTATGTCATCTTCTATGAAGGAGGTGCTAAATAAAATTTTCTTGACTAAAGATGGTGGGTAGGAATTTTGTATGAAAAGTTCTTGTTTATTCAAATTTTTGTTATGAAAAGATATATCAGAAATTTTGAGTACTCTGTTTTTCATTCGTTTTAACAAATTCACTCTCATCGAAAATTTGTGATAAGAAAAGAAATTCAAATACCTTTCTGAACTGCATGGTTTTCTATACCAATCAATCAATATTATATTATCAGCCGATCGTATAAGTTTTGTATCAAGAAAAAGTACTGAAAGATCTGAGTCTTCTGTTTCGATTGTGAATCGTATGAATCAACGTAACTATTGAAATTATCTAAAATTTCTGTTATACCATTATTAGGTAAAACTAATATTATATCATCCACATATTTTTTGATGAAAAATAAGTTAAAAGAGAGTACTGGAATCACTGCGTCTAGCAATTCATCGATAACATAAGCTGCAAGAATAGGTGAGATTGAAGATACTATTGGAGTTCCAAAAGTTTGTCTGAAATATTTTCCATTGAATGAAAAATAGTTATTTTCAAAGAGAAATTATATATATATATATATATATATATATATATATATATATAGATATTGTGAGATATTGATGTATGAGTAAACATCAATATCTCACAGATATATATATATATATATATATATATATATATATATATATATATATATATATATATATATATATATATATATATATATATATATATATATATATATATATATATATATATATATATATATATATATATATATATATATACATATCCATATACATATATTTAGCATAGTTTTGGAAGCACACTTATTCATCATTCCCAATATATGTTTCCATCCAGATCTTAAATATTTTTTTCCAGATCTTCCATATTTTTCCCAAGATCTTCACTATTCTTTTTCTAACATTTAATTGAATAATTTTTATCCCATGAGAAAATTTTTGCAGTTTGTCCGAATTTTCCTAATTTTTTCTGAGTTTATAGGGAGCAAAGCAAATTAGAATAATCACGCATATCCATCCTTCGAATTATTGTGAGTTATGGTCTCGAGTTCATACAAAAATTGATAAACATATCAAAACAATGGTTAAAAATAACAATTTACACATTTATTATAAGAAATAAGTTATATCGAAAACAAGAAATGACAAACTATGTAGAAGGGGTAAATACAAAGATGGTTACAAATAATTATTAGAAAAGGAAAAACCAATTCTGAACTGCTAGTCAGGTAGTTCGGTAATTTTGAAAAGATTAAGAAGGGGGCTTGAAGTATGATCGATTTGGCTATTCAATAGGAGACCGGAATGCTTGTATTTATTTATCTGTAATGATTCTAAAAAATTGAGTTCAATTCCCTTACTTTCAGTAGTTAATATTTTAAATTCGAAATTGAATGTGTGATTTTCTTGGATTAAATGGTTTGCATAATGTGAATCCGACTTCTAATTAACAAAGCTACGTTTGTGTTCTGAAATTCTAGTTTGAAAACTTCTGAAAGTTCTACCAATGTAAAACTTATCACAATCGCCACAATTAATTTTATAAACTCCTGATTTATTATCTTTATGAACTTTGGATTTATTATTTCTTATATGATTTCCTAAATTATTACCGGTACGATAAGCAATGTTAATGTTGTGCTTAGATAAGAGAGATTTAAGTTTTTTACTTGAATTTCCGATGCAAGTGAGGCTGTTGTATTTGATATTATTTTTAGTAAGGGGGTACACCTGGTTAATCGCATTTTTGAAAAACTTTTTATCTATCATATTGTCTATTATATTGGGATCATAATTTTTATTTACGGCAATTTGTTTAATTATATTTTTCTCGATGTTAAAATTGGCATTTGAAAGTGGAATATTTACTAAACGATGTACCATACTATTGAAAGCTGCCATTTTGTGTTGGAAAGGATGTAGGGAAGTACTATGTATGACGCTATCAGTGTGCGAAGGTTTGCGAAAAATTGAAAAATTATGTTTGTTATCTACTTTTGTTATTTTCAAATCCAAATAGTTAATCGAGTTATTTTTTTCCATCTCTAAAGTGAATTTTATATTAGGGTGTAAAGTATTAATGAATGTTTGAAAGCAGTCTAGTTGTCTAAGAGTACAAGTGAAACAACAAATAATATCATCCACATATCTAAACCAATAAGCGAATTGTCGACTAACAGGATGATTATGAATTAACTGTTCCAAATTATCCATGAATACTTCAGCCAACAAGGGCTCAACGGGTTTCCCATGATTAAGCCTTCAGTACTGCTGTAAATCTTATCATTGAAACTAAAATAATTCTGTTCCAGGCATAATTCCAAAAGTGACAATATCTGATTTTATGGAAGGATTAACAACAATTCACATTATGCAAACCATTTAATCCAAGAAAATCACACATTCAATTTCGATTTTAAAATATTAAATACTGAAAGTAAGGAAATTAAACTCAATTTTTTAGAATCATTACAGATAAATAAATACAAGCATTCCGGTCTCCTATTGAATAGCCAAATCGATCATACTTCAAGCCCCCTTTTTAATCTTTTCAAAATTACCGAACTACCTGACTAGCAGTTCAGAATTGGTTTTTCCTTTTCTAATAATTATTTGTAACCATCTTTGTATTTACCCCTTCTACATAATTTGTCATTTGTTTTCGATATAACAGAGAATCATAATTAGTTTGCCATTAGCATCTGAAGAAGGTGAAGTTCCACCGAAACGTGCGTCATGCGTTATTTCTTTAAATAAATTTGTAAATTGTTATTTTTAACCATTGTTTTGATATTCATACAAAAACCCCATAGAAAGAAGCTCCGAATTTTCCAATGTTTTCTTCACAAAAAACCCTATTCGGACTATCATGAACATTTAAAAAAATGCCAAATCAAGTGATGCGCTTAAGAGTCCACTATATTAAATTTGACTCATAGAAAATGATCCAATTTTCGTAACAATATAAGATACACGAATAAGTTTGACTTTAATAATGGATGAATGAAGAGATAGACGTACAATCAATCAAATAAAACCGAATTCATTGTCTGTGAAATCTTCGTTCTATTCATTCCGGAACGTACTCGGAACAACTTGGCAGCCATCGGTACAATAAATAGAATATATGTTTCCTCAGCATGCCATCACAAAGTTATTTATTTGAGAAAAATGTAAAAAATGTCTTCTGTCGCGCCTGTATGTCCCGAAATGCTGTTTCGGGACTGGGATGTCGAATTTCCCCCCAGAGATTCATCCCATTGTTTTCACAAGCGGATCGGCCTCTATTTCCATGGACTATACTTTATTTTCACATAGAAACTGATACTGCTTTCGTAGTGAATTGAACGACTAATGATTGTAACTGCAGATTGTAATTAGTGAATTTTCATTGCGATAACTGTTTATTTGAATGAATGAATACTTCATCAAATGTTTCAGATACTAATTGATCAGACCGTTACTTGGTTGAAATTATAACGATATTATAAGAAATACATATGTTTGCATGAGTATTATAATTGAATCTATAACGCAGCGTTCCGCCAAACGGTGTCTTTATCAGACAGAAGAGAAAAAAGACATCTTGGTATCATAATTTATAAAGTAAGGAAAAACGATGACATTTAGAAATTCAATAATGTGGAAGTTGTACAAATTACATCAGTTATGGAGTAGGTATATTCAGTAGAAAGAAATTATATCTATTTGTCATCATAATTCTTATGGCTGTTGATACGTAGGGTCTCCCAAAAGTTAATTTTCAATACTCTACTCCTTCTATGTAGAATATGGAAATCCGTAGATTGAATGATGCCCATCTAATAAATGATTTGATGAATCTCTCTTATTATTTTCGAAACATAATATGTTGATAATACCAATATGAATTTTGTTACAGTCACCTTGTGACTATTTATGAATACCCAATTTTGTGAATTTATCTGTTTGTGATTTATTGTTCTTTATATTTTAGGCAGAAGAATTGTTTTCATGCGGTAAGCGATGTTGATATTATAATGTGAAACATTATGTTAGTTTTTCACTAATTTTTCACTTATTCAATCTAATGAATTTCTAGTCAACCTTTCTTTGAGAAGCGAAACTACTTGTTTCTTTTCCTAATATCAATAATATTGTGAATTATGTCTGGATTTTTAGCAATATGTTTTATATTGTTCAATTCTTTATTGAAGTTTGTATGTAAAATGGGAGTGTTGGTAAGGATGAAGTGAGGCATTATATATTGTTAGTGAATGAACAAACATGCTTATTGAATACATGTAATAATTTATGTAATTTGTACATTTTCAAAACTTCAAAAAATATTTTTGAAATATTCATGGAGTAATGTTTCCTGTGCTTGTTGTCTTTACGAATAACAGTATAGCTGATATATATATATATATATATATATATATATATATATATATATATATATATATATATATATATATATAAATATATATATATATATATAGATGTGAAAATCCACTTGTTGTCGCAACTCTGACTAGATATAATGAAATCGAAACAACTGTTTAGATTCTAGACAATCATCACTAGGTCCTGTATGAGATCTAGTCTTTTGAATAATAGCACAGTTACAGAATTTGAAGAAAATGATCACCATCTAACGTTCGGACAGTGAAACTATTCAAGATTTCGATACTCTGACGTTGTGTGAGCAAGGAGTTATTGAATTGAGTAAATTGAAGTCATAGGTTCAAATAAACAATAATTTTCTCCAATATTAACTGTTGACCCCTATTACCACACTATTGTACCATATATTATATATAGTCTCGGTTCATCCCTGGATATCCATTATTTACATTTACTTCCAATATTGCCTTGTTCTCTCAATTCTTCTTTACACATTTATTGTATCCCTAGTGCTCTCCGCACTATAAAATAGTATGCAATGTGAACACAACGAAATGAAAATAAGTTTATACGAAGAAAATAATCATAAATTCATTTGGAGAAATTATCTATAAGTTATATATATATATAATAATAATAATAATATATTATATATATATATATATATATATATATATATATATATATATATATATATTTAACATTAATGGTATTTGTATAGAACAGTGGTTCTAAACCTTTTCATAATGAGGGACCATATAACAAAATTTCTGTCTTGTCAGGGACCACCAACTTTTTGTAAGTAATATTACCTTCAAAAAGTCGATGAAAATAAACGGTTTTTTGTGACTGCATAATCTTATCTGACTTTTGATTTGAATCCTTGGTTCAGTGCTACTGAAAGCCAAACATATGTCGGCAAGATTTCGGTGCTTGTTTTTATTTTCAAAAGCATCGAGAACCCCTGCTCACGTAAATATGTCGATGAAAAAGTCAAAAATCTCTTCTTGAGAAAGAAATTACCTTTTGAATATGAAAATCTTCAAGATTTATTCCTGCCCCGAATATATATATATATATATATATATATATATATATATATATATATATATATATATATATTTATTTCTATTTGTTTGTTGTGTAATTTTTTATTTTTTTTTTATGTATTTTTTTTTTTTTTTGTATATATTTCTCCTGTCTTATACATTGTATTATGTCTCCAAAAGATAAATAAATATTATTATATATATATATATATATATATATATATATATATATATATATATATATATATATATATATATATATATATATATACATTTGGATTGGTTTTGTATCTGTATATTATAGATTGTTGGGATTTTTCGTGGTATAACAGATATTAAATGACTAATAAAAATAGATTTAATTTACTCGACGTTTCGGCTCTATTTTTGGAGCCTTTTACAAGAGTTTCATCAAGAGTCTGTAAGATAAAATATAATTTAAAACTAGTTTACAATACATTGTAGTGTAAACTAGTTTTAAATTATATTTTATCTTACAGACTCTTGATGAAACTCTTGTAAAAGGCTCCAAAAATAGAGCCGAAACGTCGAGTAAATTAAATCTATTTTTATTAGTCATTTAATATCTGTTATACCACGAAAAATCCCAACAATATATATATATATATATATATATATATATATATATATATATATATATATATATATATATATATATCTATATATATATATATATATAAATAAATATATATATATATATATATATATATATATATAGATATATATATATATATACTCTTCAGAGTTGACAGGAAGCAGTACGGTTAGTGGAGTAGGCAGGTTGAGACCACGCAATCGTATTGTTTCCGATTCCTCCTAATTCGATTCGTGGAGTAGACAGATTGAGGCCACGATTCTGAATTATTTCCCTTCTAATTCTCCTGAAGATGGCTTCGCAAAAGGAGCCGAAACGTCGAGATTTTTTTTTCAAATCTTTTACGCGGTTCATTCCGTGAACCAAGTTTCTCATATAAATATATATATATATATATATATATATATATATATATATACATATATATATATATATATATATATATATATATATATATATATATATATATATAAATATGTATATTCAAATACAAAATATGGACATCCTGACACATTACATGAAATTAACACCAATATTAAATTATTAGTACATAGAATATAACAATCTAGGTATACATCAAGCTCGTTTCCTTTCATTGATGTGTGTATTTATATTATTATGAAATGTACATGCTTCTTTCAGCGAACTTATGAAGAAAACTATTAGGTATTATTATTATTGTCATGAAGTCAATGGAGTAGTCAGTAATTATAAACATTCAAAGATATCAAATTAGTTTCTTAAATTGAATATAAGGAGAATCTGAATACATCAAATATGTATGGATGATCACTTAGAGTGCAGCAAACTTGAATAATTTTTCAATGTGCATGTATGTGTGCATTTATATTATTATGACATGTACATGCTTCTTCCAGCGAACTTATGAAGAAAACCATTATTATTATTATTGTCATCAAGTCAATGGACGAGTCAGTAATTATTATATATATATTCAAAGATATCAAATTAGTTTCTTAAATTGAATATAAGGAGAATCTGAATACTTTAAATATGTATGGATGATCACTTAGTGCAGCAAACTTGAATAATTTTTTTATGTGCATGTTCGGAATTTTTGAAATACCCAACAGAAATAATTTCTCGTCGCCACATTTTGTGTGATTCGCTCAGTATTTTCAAAAGTAGAATGATGAAAAAACCCCGTCGAAACTGCTTTGCAGTGGAAGAGCTTCGATATAGCAAACCCACAAAAGCAATTTTGTTCAGAAATTACTTGATTGATTATTGAATGAAAATTGTTGGCCCTTATTCCGTCTTATTTTGTCGCACACGTCAACACTGAATGTGCCAATATTCCGGAAAAATAATGAAGCCAGACTTTTCCTAATTAGAATTGCATGGAAATCGATTGAAAATTCACGCCAATTAGTTACTAATGACTTGCCTTGATTAAAGAATGTTGAAGCAAACAAACTGTCTTGTTGCTGTGAAATATTAAATCTTCTCTGGGTTTTCTGTAAAATACACTGTTCTGGAGAGAAAAAAAGAATAGCAGTTTTGAATTCTTCAGTGACTATTTAGATATTAAAACAATGAACGATAAA
>JARQZK010000025.1:527500-585000 GCA_030704885.1 Cynegetis impunctata
TATACCAAAATAATCGGTACTAGATTCATGCCACCATCTCAAGCATTGCGAGCACTGAATCCAATCTTCTGTAGGCGGATCTTTGAAACGCTAATCGCAATCTAAACAAAATATAATTTCTTTGTTATTTTCTTGGTTTCGCATGCTTTTTTCTTTTCGTTTTTGATTTATTTCTGAGTTTTAACATATTTTTGTTTTTTCAGTCGTCTTGCATCTTCCTTCTGCCTTTCATTTTCTAACTTCTCCTCCAACTATCTTTTCATTGCCAGTGATGATATTGGCAGTCATTTTTCTACTCCTTCTGTTATCTGTTCGTTCATATTTTAGAAAAAGCACTTTTGCAAGATTCACCCTCATATACTGCCTCCAACGCAGCAATCAAACTCACTTCGCTCCAGGACCGCCTTTCGGACCTCCAGGTATATATTTTTGGCAATCTATAAGATAAAATGAATTTACTTTGGCGAAACTTTGTGCGCGGGTAAGATAACAAAATTCGTCATCTTACCCGCACTATCTTACTCGTTGAGGTTATGTTTAAAGCCGGAGAGCATATTTCAACGACAAACATGAAATCGATAATTTTAGTGACATGCTATGAAATACTTTCATTACTAGTAACTAAGTACAATCAAATATCAACTTACCTTTAACAATTGGTCAAGAAGCTTACCTAACACGATGGTTATTTTAGAACAGATATGCGAGATACACTCATTTGCACTTTATCCGCAAATGGTGCCTCAGCGTTGCAGGGTTGCGTTCCAACTTAACTCCCCTACAGTTGGCAAGATAGCGGCACCATACAGAAATCCTACATTGTTACCTTTGAAGAAATTATTAGCCGTTCGTCATCTTACCCACTTCGTCAAACTACCCGACCTTCCCCTAATTTCCAGATACTGAGTGTTGTGAAAGCACACGAATATTTTTGGTCGATATTATTAAAAACACATATGTTTAAATTTAACGATTACTTTAATTGAATCTATGACAAGACATTTCATTTCGAGGTGGCTTCATCAGATAGAAGTTAATACTCAAATGCCCCCCCTTAAATATTTATTTTATTTTAATTTTATTATTTATTATTGAATTAAAAATACAAGTGAGTATTTTGTAAATATTTCAAGTGCCTAACTGTTGCCATTATTGACATCGAGCAAATCGAGTTTATTTTATGGGAGTCCCCCTTAAATATTTATTCTATTGTGTTTTTAGTATTTGTCGTTATAGCGGCAACAGAAATACATAATTTGTGAAAATTTCAACTGTCTAGCTATCGCGGTTCTTCAGATACAGCATGGTGACAGACAGACGGACAGCGAAGTCTTAGTAATAGGGTTCCGTCTTTACCCTTTAGGTACGGAACCCTAATGAACTCGCTTCCACTGACTGTTCGCCTAGATCTTTTAAACTACAATGGATTTTCATGCAGTTTTCAGCAATAGATAGTGATTCAAGAGGAAGATTTATATGTATAATACATACATATTAAAATACAGAAAAGCCGGAAGATATATTTTTGTGCGCTCAATAAACACTGTGTATTACTGTTGCCGATATCTTGCAATACCACTTTAGAAAATAAACATGGACCATCAATATATTTTCCGATCATTCTGGAGCATTACACAATTTCGAATAAACTGCAACCAATAGTTGGTAACGTAGAGCAAAATGTAAATAGGGAGTATTAATTCCGATTTGAACACAATGGTATAAGTTGTTTAATTAATTTCCGATCGTTATACACAATACTTTTTTGCACTCCTACTACAGTTTTTCCTGTTTTCTACGTAAAAAATAATTTTGCTTAGTTATGCAATTTAATTACTCGTATTTTCTATCGTTTTTATATGTTGGCGGCGGGCGTGGGGTGTGCCAGAGCAGTGTGTCTATATCGCACGCGTCTATCGGTGTTCTCCAGCCAGTGAAATGAAAATATCCGTGCGAAGCCAGGGCGGGTCGCTAGTTATTATATAGTATGTCGAAATGTATTTTATTTTGTAAATGTGTGTTGTTCTTTTTTTTGGTGGTCGATTTTTTCAAATAATATTTTCTCTTGGATATGCCCGATCCACAGGTTGAAAAGTGCTGGGTAAATTAAATCATATATTTTTCTAATAATTATGAAGATTTTAATTAAATTGAGGATGTTTAATGACTTTTTCAAGTCATGGTTTATTGCGCCGTTGATCGAACAATATGTTTTAGTCATTTGAAAAACTCAACAAATTACTTCACATTCGGCAATGAGTTACACCATCAGTTTCTCGAACCTATAATGGTTTCCTAGATTACTTTTGGAAGTTAGCAGCAGTCGTGTTAATGCCCCATTATCAGTTAATACCCGAAAATAGTGTAGTGGAAACAACGGTACCTACCTTGAGCTTGTTTCTAATTTACTCAACAATCCGGCATTATGAAGCCCAAATTGATGAAAATGATTATATCAATTTCTCAAAATGTACAAACAATTAGGCGAAGTATCTACCGATAGATAGAGTATCCAGTTTCAGGGGGAATCGCGTATATGAGATATACTGCAATTTCAGGAGCTCTTGATTGCCTAATTAGTTTTCCCCGTCATTAAATAGGCCACAATTCACTACCAAGGAAACTTCCTACAGAATAAAATGAACGGAAATGTTTCGTACACAAGTTTTGAGAGCTTCTGTGCGAGGAGTGAAATGCAGGCAAGCCATTTGTAAATTAGTTAATTTCTTTGGGAAGCTTCCTCAAACTGGAACACAATTTCGAGCAAAACACATTATATTCAGTGCCGGATTAGCCACGTAGCAAGAGTAGCAAATGCTACGGGCCCCGCGCTCCAACGCTTGTCTGAAAAATAAGTTTAGATAAGCGTAAAATATCTTGCATGCCGCGAAGCGTTTAGGCTATGCTTCACTCTCACTTGAAAATCTTAAACTCGATTTCGTCACGTTAAATCGTAGGTACCTATAACGTTATATAATACCTACCACGAGAAACGTTGGTGTCAAAATCTACAACAATAATTTAATGTTGTACCACATTTCTAAAAATTGAGCGCTGGCCGCACAAGTTATGGGTTTGTACTACTTGCATTGCACTACACGCAAGTTTGTAGCACTGCAAAACTAACAGGGGAATTCCCTGATATTGTCATATATCGAGCAGCGAGCTAGTCGTATAACCCGAACAAATAAAATAGGATTCTATTGACTATCAAACTATTAGAATTTGATGTACATTTATATATGACGCAACGTAAAAAACTGTAAAAAGCTCTTTAGATGTTAGTCTAGCGTTGTATTTCAGTTGCTTTAGTTTATATTCCATCATATTATTGTAACACCAACACTTGTGACCCCTTGGCGAATGAAAAAAGAGTGGCCGAACTTTCTTGTCAGTTCTCATAGCTCAATCCCAATCAGCTAACTGACCGTAGGCAAATTGGCTCAAATAGCTCTTTCACAAGTGTCATGGATGTCATTCACTTACATGAATATAAATTTGAATTTGATTGTGCGTATCTAGCTTTGATTGTACCTAATGAATATTTAAAATAATATACGAACTATTTTATTACCAAGGTTAAAAAAAACCAACTACTTAGTTTGATTTGTAAAAGTAATTAAAAAATATAGGGAGTTTATTTCAAAAACTAGTAGGTATCATTACACGCACACAAATAAACGTGTTCCTACATAGCCGCTCCGGGTTGTCACGCACACATTTTCGGTTTTATTCTCTAATCTGAATTTGATACTATAAACTTGAGAACCTAAAGTAAACCAAGGGCCCATTGGCCGAATTTGCTACAGGCCTTGCTCTGGCTTAATCCGGCACTGATTATATTAATTACAATTTCATTTGATGGGTACCGTAAAATGGGGCGAAAATGATCATTTTCTTTTTGTTTCTAACTCTAGTTTCATTTTAAACGCAATATAATCGCAACGAATTTTACATGAGCACGTGTACTTACAGTATATAACACACTTCCATATAAGAAAATCCAAAAATAGTTTCAATTTTTACTTTTATAATGAGAATAGCAACTGATCAATTTTACACTTACAGTGGGGTCAAATTGATCACATGGATTTGAATGCATAGAAATAACGTACAAAAACTAGAAGTGTTAACAATTTAACCCCGACGAAATTATATTTGGCCACAAAAAAGTTATAATATAATTTCATGACAGGGGTGAAATTGATCAATCTCAAAATCTGTGATCTTTGTGGAATATTAAATATTTATTGACAAAAATAAACTATTAGAACAAAACTATGATTAAACAAAACACAGAAAACACATAAAGGTACGTTTGATGTTCGCTGCCAATTTATGAGACACATCATCTTTATATCTACGCAGGAAAGAATAGGCCCAATCTCTTCCTGGTAAATTATTTTGAAATTTTTCTACAGTGCGACCCGCACTGTCTAGATAGTTTTTGGCAAGTTGCCTAACATCTAATAGTGTCAAAAGGAATCCCCATTCCCCACACGTGTAAATAGCCCTAATGAAAGATTTCTCTTCCGTTGTAGAAAAAACAATTTTTTCAAGGGCACGTTCTACGTTCTCGTCAGAGTAGTTTTAAAACTTCTCGCCCCAAGCTTTTTTTTATAAGTTCGGGTCATGGTTAGATCCCTAAAATAAAAAAAATACGTATGAGTGCCAAAATTACCTGTTTTTACTTGTTCGTTGAACTAAATGAAACAAGGTTGCATACTTGCTACTTTCGCATATTGCAACCGTCCAGAGAGATTGATGATTTTTTGGATATTTAAATTCAATTCAAAAAAAAGGCGTGAGCAGCAGAGCTCCATCACTAAGGGCCTATTTCGCGAAATGCATCGCGTCGAGATGCGGTTTTAACGGATAGAATTATATTCGGAAAAATCAAGCTTAAATATCAAACCGAATTGAAAAGAATAGAATAATTTAATTTATAAACAAAATCGCGAAGTGCATCGTGGTTGAAGGAAAAAGTTGAAACTAACGAAGGAATGTACCTCAGCATCAACATAATCCACCAAATTTCAACCCTCTATCGTGAAGATAATAGTAACCAAGAAATGCAGCGCGGTTGAGAAAAAGAGTTGAAACCCACAAAGGATTTTAACTCAACATAAACTCAATGTACGTACCAAACTTCAACCCTCTAAATCAATCTGCGGAAGCTGTGGAATTCGGCAAAACCACCAAAAAAAAAATATCCACGTGAAAATGGCGGATCATTGAAATATGAAAAATTTTTCAAAAATCTTGGTCTAGGAGGTCTAAAACGTACAGAAAAACTACATGTATTTTATGGTGAAATAAGACTAAAAAAGACGATAGGTATCGTGGGAAACCTGGTTGAAGAAAAGTTCCCCGCTCTTTATATTATGTATTGAAAAGTAGCAACAATGAAATAAGTTATCAACGTTTGGGAAAAATAAAATGAAAAATTAATAAATAAATATGGAATAGTAAAACAATTGTACACGCCTCAGCAGTGTAGCAGGGGTAGAGTCACTCTGTAAAGCAGACGTGCTGGGATAGGTGTGGTTGTTTGTGTATGTCTATGATTTCCAGTGGTTCAAATAATTAATCATTCGGGTAATGTACAATGTTTATAAGCCCATGGGCTGGTCAGAAACGGCATTAAACTTTGGGTTGTAGGTCCCTAGGGAGACAAAAAAAAATAGAACGCATGTGTTTGCCATTCAATTTAATTTGAGTGTTCCGAAAAATCTGCATCATCGGATCATTGTTAATTCTTGAACATTGGCTATAAGTTTTTGTAGAAAAGGTGATGTTGAAATTACTACTTTTTTGGATGAACAAAATTAAAAAGTGTTAAGAAAATTATTTCTCCTCATTATTTTAATAATAATAAGGACTTTATTTATATTGTTCACATACAGTAATTACAATATTGAGAGGCGAAGTTTAGTAAAGCTATTCTTACTCAATCCCAAATTATAAAAAATAAAACAAAAATACAAAAATAAAAATGAGCAATAAACATTCTGATTCCTGTGTTAGTTTGAATGGTTTCGACAATGTTTCTTCTGTATTTGTGGAATTCCGGACTTCCATTGTCTATAAAAATATATCTGAAACAAAAATAAAAGAAAAGAAAATTTGATTAGTAAGTGGCAAGAAAAGAAAATAGCTGAAAAATTAAATTCAATGAATTAGTAGTATCTGAAAAAAGGAATGAAATAATATTAGTAAATAATAAGTTGGAAAATGGTGAAAAAATAAAATTATACAATATACACGACGTTTCGGTTAGTTGGGTATCTCTAACCGTTCTCAAGTGTAAACTCAGTTTACACTTGAGAACGGTTAGAGATACCCAACTAACCGAAACGTCGTGTATATTGTATAATTTTATTTTTTCACCATTTTCCAACTTATTATTTACTAATATTATTTCATTCCTTTTTTCAGATACTACTAATTCATTGAATTTAATTTTTCAGCTATTTTCTTTTCTTGCCACTTACTAATCAAATTTTCTTTTCTTTTATTTTTGTTTCAGATATATTTTTATAGACAATGGAAGTCCAGAATTCCACAAATTCTGATTCCTGATTATCTTCAGAGAATAAATAGTAGATTATTTTTCAACATTACAATCAATTCTCCACTTCAAAATCATATGCAATCTATAATAATACACTCATATTATACTAATATCATACACACACTAGTAGGTACTTACTACTGAATCACTTTCACAATACATTCTTCATTAATAAAAGAACCATAACGTGTGAGAGTAATTAAATGAATAAGAGAGGTTATGAGTAATATGACTCGAACGGCCTGCTAAACTCATACATTTATACGAATACCGCTGACTCGCACTCTTAGCAATTCTGTCGTGATAGTCGGAGCGGAAAATAATTTTGGCCTAGCTTTGAGTGTCTTGACTGTAACATGCGATAAGGAACTTCGTTCCAATAATTTAATATCAAACGGACTAAAATGAAGAAATTTTGAGAATGAAAATTTATCGACGTTTTCATGAAAACCGTTTCATTTCATTGAACTCAAATACATATCACAAAAATTGTTCTGATGGTGCAATTTCAATTACAAATCAATCTTTATGTTAAAATTTATTTAATGAGACATAATTGAAGATAAACTTTGAAATGTTCGTCAGTTATTCTCATAAAGTTAACGAATTCTATATATCCTAATATTTCATCAATTTCCTGTATAGAGCTTTATGAAACAATTTTTATTTGATAACTATTTGATATTAATAAATAAGTCATGTTTGAGTATATAAGGCTCGATAAAGATTTGTCAGATAAAAGTTAATTCTGTCTTCTAAAGTTTCGGAGAACTTTTGAAGAATTGAAAATTTCAAAACAAAAAAGTGATATATATGATTCCATGGTTTACATTTAGTAATAATTTTAAATTTGTCGATTATTATTTGTCGAGGACAATGACGAAATTGAAATGGTTTGAACCAAAATATGACTGCAAATATACTGCTTAAGTATGACATGATAATGGTGTACATATGTTTGAATATGGAGTTAATTGAAGAAATTAATTAGTATTTTTTAAATCACAATTTTAATGCAAATTACTTCACACCAACTGAACTTTTTCAGTAAGCTAATAGATATTTTTTTCAAATTTTAGTGTTTTCTTTATAAGGTTACGTACTGTATGGATTACCCTCGTAATCAAGTTTCAAGTAGAAATATTTTTAAATATTCTAATTTCTTGAACTTTTCATTCAGGTCACTATACAGGCCTTCACTTGAAAATATCTCTCAGTGAGCTTACTTTTTCCATCAAATGACGATACCTCAATTTAGAAATAAATATGTTTAGGGAAAACATTGTACTCAATAAATAAGTTAGACGCATCATGCTATCATTGTCTTATATCGTAACGAATAAACTTGTAAATGTCCATGAAGAACTCAAAGAGTACAACGATAATATTCTCCTATGACGAATAACCACTTAATATTCACGTTGGGATATCTTTGCCCTCTAATGACTTTTGTATTGAAGTTTGTCGTGGAAGAATTGATTTCATCGGCATCAGAATCGATATTGAACATAATTTGATAACCTAGGATATAATGGAAAAACTATCACAACATTAGCAATGACATAATAGTTATTCAAGATGGATGCATAGAATTACAGAAGTATTTAGTAAATTTGGTATCAACAAGTATCGGGCAGATTGAGTTAAGATTGAGTTCTTAACTCAATCTGCCCGATGATGGTCTAGTGACCGAAATTGGAAGTATTTTTGTGATAATAAACGTAGTAAATTCAAATTTAGTTTTTGTTCATCATGTTGAATTATCACGTAGTAACGACGGACTCCATCAACTATTTAAATATATTTTCCCGAAAATAATAGACTATTGTAGTGAAAAGTCAACAGAGAGGGGCCGGGGTGGTATATATATATATATATATATATATATTAATATATATATTTATATATATATATATATATATATATAATAATATATATATATATAATTATATATGCATATATATATATATATATATATATATATATATATATTTATATATATATTTTATATATTTATATATATATATATATATATATATATATATATATGAATATAAATATATATATATATATATATATATACATATATATATATATATATATATATATATATATACTTATATATATATATATTATATATTGATATATATATATATATATGTATATATATATATATATATATATATATATATATATTTATATATATATATATATATATATATATATATACTTATATATATATATATTTATATATTGATATATATATATATATATATATGTATATATATATATATATATATATATATATATATATATATATATATATATATATATATATATATATATATATATATATATATATATATATATATATATATATATATATATATATATATATATATATATATATATATATATATATATATATATATATATATATATTATATATATTTATAACTTTTTGATATTTATTAGCAATAACAGGCTTGTTGAATCTCAAAGAACTCGATTTTATTAAAAAGTTGACGTTTTGCCACGACATTCGTGGCTTTTTCAAAACTTTTGAAAAATTGAAATTTCAATTTGTCAAAGTTCTTTGAGATTCAACAAGCCTGTTATTGCTAATAATTATAAAAAAGTTAAAAATAGACCCAGGCAACAACATTTCAAACAAATAATATATATTTATATATATATATATATATATATATATATATATATATATATATATATATATATATATATATATATATATATATATATATATATATATATATATATATATATAAATATTTATATATATATATATATATATATATATATATATATATATATATATATATATTTGGTGCTTCCAGTTTCACCTTGGGGTTGTTCTAGGGGCAGGGACCATGAAACGCATAACTGGTTTTTTACCACTCCACAGTAATTCCAAATCAAGAAAAAGAGTTGAATATTTGTATGTGAGAGTAGAAGCAATGTGTTTCAGTGGTTCAAATGTTTATCGCAACATATAAACAAGCAATGGTCAGGATGTATAAAAGATTAAACCTATATGTCTTCTTCAGAGAAATAAAATTTTTTCTGAGTAATTTAGTCTAAGAATTAAATATAGAGCCTCCTAGATTTGTTTTGAATATTTTACTAAAAGAAGATTAAAACGTTATGATATTCTCTTGACATAACTTGAAAGTTTCTATCACCTCCTCTACAAAAATAGAAGATAGAGGCAGAAGTTACTCCTTCAAGTCTTTTTGAGATAACTGTAAACAATTCAGGAAAAAAAACTGATTATAATTTTCTATTCGACCAAGTTTTGAGAGTTTGCGAAGTTTGTCTTTATTTTGCTTTTTTCGATATGTTAATGCTATCGAAAGAAAGGCAGGAATCATGTACCCTGAAGTAAACATATTCGAGAAGACCATCATCAAAATGTCAGATCTGTTCTTTTAAAATCAATCATTATTCTCACTAAAAACCTATGAATATTTTGAAGAGCGAAAAAAATGAATAGGTACTGACAGTGACTGAATTTGAAAATATATTCATACCTTCTAAATAAGAAATTCTATCGGTGCTGTTATAACCACTTCGCAAGCTTTTATTTAACGGCTCAACTTCATGCTACCAGTTGTTAAATTTAAAATATAGATTGGGTGTTTTTGACATTAGCAATAACCTTTCTTTCTGAAACAATTTTATGAGTGCTTGGCCCGAATTGTTGCACTTAATCTCAAAATGAATGGAACTGCCAATTGGTATACAACCATTAGATGGGTCTTTACAAGACCTTATAAACATGTGCCATACTTGGTAGTCTTTTCCTGCAGTAGGAGCGCCATTCCAAGGGTCAATGTCGAAAGGATTTTTTCCTGTCTTGGACAAAATGCACCAGAACAATACCACTTCATCATGGAAATTTTTTTTAGTCCTCTAGACGGAAGGAAATTGGTGCGCCAAAAAAGCTACTTCTACGGACACTTTTCAGGAAAATGCTGTGCATTTTGTCGGAAAGAAGCTCAGAGTCTTGGAACTTGGCCATACAGATTCCGCACGTACTGCCCTAGAATCGCTTTAGTTATGCTCACCTGAAATGCCGCTATCTTTGTCAAACAGGTCGTTGAAAATTAGTAATTTTGGTAGAATTTCTCCCACATATAAACCATTTAAAATTGGTCATGTTGATGGAATTCATCCCATATGTATACGCTGGCCAGTATTTGGGAGGTCTCGGGTTCAAACCCCGGGGCCGACTGGTCTGCCATGAGATTTTTTCAGAAGTTTCCTCATGGTAATGTAAGTCACTGCTTGCAAACTTATAAGGCGAATGCTGGGCCAGTATTAATCCTCTGAACCCTACCCACACTTCCTATGTTCCATAAATATCCCGTCTCACCTATCCTTAGTGCACTTGTACATACAAGTGTATCCTCTGATCTGGCTGAAGGAGTTAATCCCAAAGTCAAGCTGCCCGCCTCCCTGATACATACTTCAGGAAAGAATGAAACACGTGTGTGACTAGTAGGAGAAATTGGGGCTGAGAAAATGGTGAGTCACTTCGTCAAGAATGTCAAGAGACATGCAACTACACCAAGGAATATGGAACTATGTCAAGGGGTGTGTAATTTGAACAATAGCTTCCTGGGTGTCTTTGAACTCGTGGTTGAATGCAGAGAACGATTAACTACATCTGGGTATCATCCGTAATTTTTTTGTCTTTTAAAACTAGAGCACTTTGAGTTGTACGAAAATGAAACAGCTGAATAGAGAAAATAAATTTTGACAGAGAAACCTTTATTTCGTACTTAAAATCTCTTTCGATTTGAAGGTTACTTTGATCACAAATTACTGATCTATATGCATAGCTGGAAGTTTCAGAGTCTGTCTTAGGCATACATTTTTAATTGTATTTTGAAAGAATCTATTTAGAATGATTAATTGGTTCAATTCATTTCTATGGATCTGATTTGATTCCAACACTGAATTGGTATGTATTATTAGTTTTCTGAACCATTCGTGCATAATAATAACCAACAAAATTTCAATTTTAATAAATGTAACGGGCAAGTATTCTCACAATTCGATTTATTCAATATGATATTGGATAGGTATGCATAGCTGACATTCCACTTAGACCTGATATGAATGTGAAATTATTTTAAAAAAGGGACTCGTGGCTTTTGGCGTGAGAAAATGTAATTATATTCACGAATTCATGAGAAACAATCAGCTATAGCAGTATTTGTTGGTTTTGTAACTTTGTCGTTTCTATATGAAGCATTTAATAGCACATCACTTTCTTATGTATTAAAACAAACTTGAGGCTTTGTGAATGAGCTGTAAGGCTTTCGATGCATTCAGATTTTTGAATTTCGAAATCGTCTGCGTTAATGCGATAGTTGAAAGGAATTTCTCGCCTTGTTGGAAAAAGGCAGAGAGCTGGAATCTAGTGAACTTAACTTTGAATTACCCCTCTAAGCAAAAAAACATCGCAGTTTCGTTACTGATACGTTGAAAGTTACATTGTTACGTTATTCAAAAAAGATTTGTTACGGCCTTTTCATAATCATAGTTACGTAAAATGTCCGCCAACATGACCAAATCCCAGTTACGTTTGCAAATAAACGTTTTTGTTACAAAACTGTAACATATTATTTCCGTTGTTGGAATGTTTCAGTTACCTTGTAATTTTAACGTTACGATTATGTGACTAAAGTTACATTTTCGTTTCGAAGCTATAACATATTAGTTTCGTTTTTGAGATGTTCTTTTTAGTGCAGAATGACTAAAACGTTACATTCATGTAACGCTTCTAAATCGAAACTAAAGCGGACCTATTTTTAGTGGAAAATCGGTCCAAAAAAATAATTATACTTTCCCTTGCAAAAAGTTCATTGATAGCTCATACCGACAGAAATAATGGTTTTGTAGCACCAGTTTTTTCTATTGATAAGAATTCCTATTGAACTTTTGATAAGAGAAAGTATAATTATTTTTATTTGGTCGATTTCCCACTAAAAATACAGTTATTATATTCATGACATCATCTTCACATTTTATATTGTCTGTATCAGAATAGCTTGGTTTATACATCAAGTAATGCAACTGTAACCATTTATTAGTCATGTGGAGGCGTTTATATCTTGTTAACTATTCATTGCTTCACTAGTATTGAGTTCTTATCACTATCACCGCTCTAATAAATGTTCCAAACATCAATTGAAACACTTTATAGGTAGTTATTGAATTGTTTCAAAATAATAAGACTGTAGATTGAAATAAAAAATATATTCTATTTTACTTATGTATATAAATATGTACATATAGAAAGATTTATGTAAAGCATCTGCTGCACACCTCTGAAAAACAAATCAAATATTAGAATTTTAAAAATATGCATTGTAAACGTTTACTAATATTGTTCAAAAATATTTATATTTACCAATTCCTCTGCTGCAGTTCTGCTCGCTTGAGCCGTTGGTTGGCTTGTCGGAATCAATCCATGGTTATGATCTCAAATTCTTTATCACTTACAGTGTGGCAGTGTTGTGCTGCATCTGAGGATGAATATCAATTGCAGTCTTTTATCTTGAAGTTATTTTTTTGGCCCGTCCAGGAACAATGTTCATTCGGTATGTTTTGAACTTTGGATACAAGCCTCCGAATATGCCTTCTCGAATATGATTTATAAAATAGCTGCAAATAAAAATAAAGCAATTGGTTATTGGTTGATAAATTATAGGTACCCATACTGTTTGATGTTACACATCAGCCAGAAAATGTACTCAATGTAATAATTGTAAATATTCATATATACTGATAAAAACTGTAAATGTAGAGTAATGATTACAACATCGAAAGTTACAAATATTCATGCAACTATACTAGAACTTGATCATAAATTGAGACTATTTATTCCAATATTTTGAAAGAGAATATTTGTTTAGTTATACCTATGTGCCGAAAAAGTGTTATACTTGAAAAGGACTAAGTATAATAACATATTTGCTAAATAAAATCCTCAAACTAACTAACTAAACTAATTACTGGCCTATTTATCAATTTATAATCGCATCCTATGCTGTGGCATATAATAATAATTATATAAGTAGCGGTAAAAACAGGAGATTATTTCCCTATAATTAGGTAAACTAACGAATAAACGAATTTAGTACTTACTTTACGATTCATGTTCCTCTACTCTAAACACAGTTTTTAAAAGGAACGAATGCAAATGCACAAAACGAACAATGATATAATTATTCAGACGCTGGCTGGAATCTTTAAATATAAAACACACTATATTCAAAGGATGGAATACTTTGGTATTATAATTTATAGGTTATGGTTGGCGTTGGCAATGTGGCGGCACTTGATGTTCGACGTCACCTTCACCTATCACGTATTTTGCTAGAGTACCGTAGAACGGGGCTATTGTAGACTTTTTTTTCATTATTTTTAATATTGCAGAAAGAGTAATTAAAAATAATCCATTTTGATATGCTTTTTGGATAGGTTTATATACGACCAAATATTATTCTATGATGAATAGGTCCCCATTCTTACAGGGTGCTGAAAAAAAATTGTTTTAGGCCCGTCTAAAATAGCCTCGTGGGTCGGGGATATTTTAGAATCATTAAGAATAACGCATAAATTATAGTTACCTCGTATATGGGGTTAAATTGGAAAACATACATTTTTATATCAAGAATAATAAAAGGTATATAGCATTGATAATTTGAAGAATGGGGTGATTTTTGAAGACCGGGGATATTTTGGAATGATTATAAAAACGCCATCCAGAATAGCCCCGATCTTCAAAAAGGATCATAAAAAATATTGGGGTAGCATAATGTTTATAAATTTTTTGCACAATGATACTAACATCAACACAATTTTTTATATAAAACTTCACTGCTATAACTTTCACCCACGACGCACTAGCACTGAAAGTTTGACAGGCTCAAATATTGGTTTATTTTCCGCCTCACTTTCAATGTCTAACAGACCATTACCACGCTTACGAATACTGAAATCATCAAAAGTCTGAATGAGTAAGGTTATGTACTATACTATTACAGTGTAATTTACGCGGAATTGTGTTTTACCTAAACAGGATTGCCAGATGAATTTACAGGTTATGAATTCTAAAATATCCCCGCATTTCCAATTTAGCCCCGTTCTACGGTACTCAAAGTATTTTAGTACCTTAATTTTGCAATGATATGAATTCAAGGGCGCGTTCCGGAATTGCCCTAGTGATCAAAGTGAAGTAAATAGTTGTTTCGTCAGGTTGAAAAACTTATACAATATATTTAAAAAAAGATTAGACAAGACATATACTTCACTTGAAAATTTTGGTGTATTTATAATATTTGTGATTCAAACAAGTTAATACATCAACGAAACTGATACAATTCAAATAAACGTTTTTTAGAAAACAAGAATGTTACGTTTGTGTTACATTTCATTTCTCTTTAACAAAGAAGACCCAAAAACATGTCGGCGATGTAAACCTAAAACATTTTTTAAACCAACATAAATGCTACGTGTCTAGCACGTTTTGTTGATAACGTTAGAATCATATGCTTACATTTAACATTCCAAAAACATAATCAATTTCAACGTCACACAAAATCGTACCAGTTGAGTCAATTAGATATTTAAAGGAGAACATCTTCTAAGTTACTTGAAAATAACGTAACTCAACGTAACAATAACGTTTCTTGCTTAGTGGGACACTAATTAGGAATGATTAAGATAATTTAGGCTAATTTTATGAAAAATTATGAAAAGTATTCTCTCACATGACTGTTGACATTCGATACTCTAAAATTGTTTATTATTTTCGCGAAAAATACTGTTTGTTTTTGAAAACGAACAGATTTGTCGGTTGATAGTCAGCGAATGAATTATTATTCGTGCCTCATAGTCGAGAGTGCGGATAAGTATAAAAATTTATGAGCCATTCCCTAATGCTTTTCTCTCAACCAGAAATCCCATTCTTCCCGATTACATTATAATTTCAACGTGGATTTATTTGGGAAATATCGAAATCAAGTTCTGAATTTCCTGCTTGTGTTGATAGCAGCAAATCTACGTAAAATATAGTATGATTGTATTACTATAGATGAAAAGGATACATTGAAGTCAATTATAACGTTTAAAAATTTGAGTCCAGAGATACCAGTAGGAACTAATCTACTTTCACGATATATTATGTATAATAATAAATTAAAAATGTTAATATTTGAATAATTGAAAATTATAACTGAATGAAGGAATGGTATTCAAATTGTAATTAAATTTTGTTGTTACAAATTTAATTGTTTTAAACATATGATTATAAATTGTGTAGAATATTCAATCTTAGCAATGATTGGCTTGTGGTAACTGAAGTAGGAAATAGGTATTTTCAGAGGTCACACCTACCGTAAAAAACGAAATTAACCTAACCTACGGTAAAAAACGAAGTTTTGGTAAAATGAGGACGTAGCAGTTGTTTCGAATTCTATGGGTTGACCTTTGGGAGTCGTAGTCAAACATGAGAAAAAAAGCTAATAACTTAAGCGTAATAATATGTCATGAGGAAACGCCTTCGACTCGAAAGAGAAAAACGAAAATCACATGATTAAGTAGAAATTCCATTCCGCTTTTGAAATCACACTACCTCATCTTTTATATACAGTCCTCAGAAAGTGCCTTTCGATTCAGCAGCTCTAGGTTTTTCATTAAATTTCTTCCAGCCATTCCAGGTTTATTCCCGAATCTATAATTAAAGCGTACGTAGATATAAAAGGATTCGTTGAAGTGTATATTCATGGCAAGTTGAATTGTTACACTACATTAATTCTGGGGCAAACAACAGACAGTTGCTCCATCTAACGGAAACGGTTTGTTTACATTGCTTATGGCAACATTCAGTTTATTCTAGAGAAATTTTTTTATCTCAATATTGAAATATAGATATCGAGTTAATTAGATACATTCCGAAAATATTCAAATAACTGAGAATAAATGTCTATAACTGCGTCTGTCGATCGAAATCAAAAAAGGTTGTCCTTAAGAGCTCCAAATGATATACACATCGTTGGATAGGTCTTGACATAATTTTGGAAAGTCCTCGAAATTTTCTATTTTTCTATGTCCCATGAGTTTGTGTCAGGAATTTCATGAGGCCATGCAACTATACCACTATATATAGGGGTGTGTATCTTGCTCCATAGCTTTATGAATTTGTATGAAGTCGTTGATTTTTTTTTGAAATACCGTTTATTCAAACAACATTCATTACAATACATGCCGACAACGCTGAAAGACTTTCGGGTATCAGCCGTCTTTTTTGTCATTTATAACCAGAACAATTTGAATTGCACAAAAAGAAAACAGCTTAGAAGAGAAAGCAAATACGGAATGGGAAGCGTTTATTTCGCGATTAAACCATCTTCCAATTTAAATATTACTTGGTCTGATGCTTCAATAACACTTGGAAATAATAAAAAAAAATTTATGAAGGATGATTCACGAATGCCTACCTCTACCTTTAATAACCATTTTTTCCGAGTGATATATTTCCTTAGAATATGAAAACTTTATATAATACTCTATTCTCTAAACCAAGGCTGCCCAACCTCAGGCCCGCGAACGAATTTTGAATGGCCCGCCGCCCGCGTGAGCAAGTTTAAAAATTGCCTGTCTAAAGTACATGCAGTTGGATGATATTATGGACTATTCATATACGTCAATTCAGGGTTTTATTTGAAGAATATATCAGCAAATATGTAGAGTTACAACTGTACTGCGTTGTGAGATGGTTTTCAAAGAGAATCATGTTGAAAAATTTCTTCATCTTGAGAGAGCAGGTGTTGGAATTTTAGAAGAAGAAAGGCTGTTTCATATAGAAACTGATTGACTGAAAAAAGAAGTCTGGTTGAGTGATTTTGCATTTACTGTTGACATTCTCAATTACCTCAATATTTTAAATCTCAAATTACAAGCAAAAAGTTGTTCACTTCCCACACATGCTCACTTTGATAAGAGGATTCAAACCTGAATTAAATCGGTTTTCAATGAATTAAGCCAATGAAAATATTGCCCACTTTCCTACACTCAAAGAAATGAAAGAGGAGCTCAATATCGACACTATCCATTGTACTAAGTAGGAATCTAAAATTAGATGCTCATTAATGTCGTTTCGGAGCAGATTCCAGGAGTTCGAAGTATAAAAACAAATTGACAAATTTTTGTGAATCCTTTTACGAACAGTTTGACTGAAATAATAAGTCATCCTGCTAATATTCAGTTGGAGCTTACAAATCGTCAAAATTATTCTGTAATAAAAAACTCTTTTCAGAAAAAATATCGTCAAAGTCAGAAACTTCTTCAGAAGAATTTGTAGATTTTTGGAAACTGGTACCAAAAGAAAATTTTCCTGCAATAACTAACCTGGCCTTCCAATTTCTAAGTAGTTTCGGTTCAACATATGTTCGTAATCCGAATTACTTATATAAAAAAATAAATTTTATTGTTGTGTCTGTCAACATCTGCTTTGACGCCTAATATAGGAAAATTATTGAAACAAAAAAAAATTCAGAAATCACATTGATTGTGCCAATTTTTAAGTTTGATTTTAAATTTTGTTAATTGTATTTCTTTAAATAGCAGAATATGCTGTTTATGTTATTATTTTAATTGAACTGTCTGTGGTCAGTGGCCCGCCTGTGATTTTTGAATCGTCCTTTTTGCCCGACTGTTAAACAGGTTGGGCAGCCTTGCTCTAAACGATCATGATGATGCTTGCTTTAACCTGAGTTTTGAGCCTCCACCTAGATCTGTGAATTCAAGTCAAGGCATAAGGATATCAAACTTATGTTTGATAGATGATTAATAATTACATTGGTAGTGGCGAATTTATTTAGTTTTTAAATAAATTAATAGAATGATTCAAATGTGCGGATGAAAAGTATAGCAAATATCTATTGTTCTTCTTCATTACGTACACTATCTTTAAAAATAAAATGAATAAAACTAAAATAGGGCATGCTCGTTTTTCAGAATTAATGAATATAAACAATAATCCATTCGAAAAATGAAACAATCCAAATTAAAAAACACCTTTTTTCTGTTAGTGGCCGTTGTGATCATAATTAGCATACTATTTTTATAAAAAAAAATTTTCATCTTTTCCATATCGGTCATAAATATTCCTATCGGATGATTTTCCATGAAAAGGGGATGGTCTCCCTATTTATATCCTACCTTATCATTGTAATCTATTGTATAACATTAACAACTTTATTATTCTCAAGTAGATACCTGGCTCCTGGAAAATGCATAGAAGCCTGAATAAGTTACAACATCGTTCCAACGAATTGCTCTCGATCTTTACTATTTCGGTTGAATGAACGATACTTCTGCACGAAATCACTATTTTATTGAAGAATGTCCAATCTAAATACCTACCCAATTTCATGAAAATCTGTTTCTTCATAATGCCCATGCTATTGGTGGAATTCACTTTTGTAGTCAATTCGAAGTTTTTTGTACGTGATAATGTTTAGGTACAATTGCCAATACAGAGAACAATTTGAATGATTGTGTCATTAATTATATATATATATATATATATATATATATATATATATATATAAATATATATATATATATATATAATATATATATATATATATATATATATATATAATATATATATATATATATGTATATATATATATATATATATATATAATATATATATATATATATATATATATATATATATATAATATATATATATATATATATATATATATATATATATATATAATATATATATATATATATATATATATATATATATATATATATATATATATATATATATATATATATATATATATATATATATATATATATATATATATATATATATATATATATATATATATATATATATATATATTGCTATGGTTTTATGTATTTGCAATAGTAGAATTGAAATAAATGATAAAATATTAAATTGATATTAATCAAGGAAAGGAAAACTTCAATGAATTAAGATAGATATTAGTAAATAATAACTCAATAAATGTAAATGTATGATTTATAAATGATCAAGAATAATTTTAAAATCAATAATATATGAAAAACTCTTGTAGAATGTCAGAAACTTAAAATGTCATTAATCGTTGGAAGTAAATATCAAGTAAATCAATAGAAATTTATGAAATATTAGAAATATAGGAATACAAGTAATAAAATCCTTGTAGGTATTAATTGGAAGAAATTAATTCAATATAACAGACTTAATTTATGTAGAATACATATAATAGTGGAAATTTATGTATCGTAGAATCAGCTAAATTTGGATATCAAATAATAAGTAAATTTCAAGTCATTGAAAATAGTTAATCATATATAGAGATATAAAAAGAGATTAATTAACTGTTTTATTTATATAAAATTTTGACATTGATAAATATTTGCAAATATAAACATTAAAGGGGGAAATATTAAACATAAAAGGTACCATAAATTTAGTTAATAGTTATAATTGTTCTTTATTTGAATTGATGTTAAAATTAAAAGAAGAAGTGTTAATAAAATTGTTAAACTAGAAAATTTTTGAATTATTGAAGTTTTCAATTAATTAGAGTTCATTTAAAGAAAGAGAACCTTCCCTGAGAATATAGAGTCAATACAGAATAAAAATTAAATTAATAATAAATTAAATCATACAAATTAAAAATTTGAATTCATAATATATTGGCACCATAAAGTGGGCTAATATAAATATAGTAAATTCATATCAATATATATATATATATATATATATATATATATATATATATATATATATATATATATATATATATATATATATATATATATATATATATATATAAGGAAAATTTTTTTTATCGACCCTTTTATTGAATTTATAAAAAAAAGTTTATCGGGAGAGGGGTCAGATATCAAGATTTATATCCTTAGTCTTTATTCCTCGATATTTCGTCCGTTTTTTGTGGACTTTTTCAAGAGATAGACATGGAATGTGGTCAAGATGTAAAATTTAGTAACATTATAAATAATAACAACACGAACTACAAAGAGAAACATTTAGCTAGCATAATATACTGTCTCTTATATTATACTAGCTAAATGTTTCTCTTTGTAGTTCGTGTTGTTATTATTTATAATGTTACTTAATTTTACATCTTGACCACATTCCATGTCTATCTCTTGAAAAAGTTCACAAAAAACGGACGAAATATCGAGGAATAAATACTAAGGATATAAATCTTGGTATCTGACCCCTCTCCCGATAAACTTTTTTTTCTAAAATATATATATATATATATATATATATATATATATATATATATATATATATATATATATATATATATATATAGTTGATGGAATCCGTCGTTACTACGTGATAATTTAACATGATGAACAAAAACTAAATTTGAATTTACTACGTTTATTATCACAAAAATACTTATATAAAAATATAACACTGTGATTGCAATTTCGGTCACTAAACCATCATCGGACATTGGACATTGAGTTAAGAACTGAATACATAATTATAGATTTGCGCATACGGGTGGGAAAGAATTATTGCAGGTACCTAAATAGACAAGAGGAACACATTTCAAGAAGGGCTTATAGAAGTGGATTTCCCAAATTGGTACAATAAAATGTTCTTAAAAAAATCGATTTTGTTTGAAAACACTAAATATAGGAGAATATATCAAGTCAATCTGGTCGTTCAGCAAGATATCTTTTGCATTATGATTGAGTTTAAAAATTGCTTCAAATAATGGTTTTCATGCAAGTTTGATAGATAAAATAATAAACAAGAAACGTAGTCAACTAGCGTACAACAGCATATATCCTCAATCGAAAGTAGAAAAATCCGATAAATTCACATCTTTAACATATTTTGGTCCTCTAACAGAAAAAGTTGCTAATGTCATACCTAAAATTTGAAAGTTCAGGAGTTTATAGGTTGATTTGTCCTGTATGTAAAGGAGGGAATATAGGTCAGACTGGTCGATCGTTCAAGACAAGATTTAAAAAACACCAACAATATTTTTTGAAAAATAAAACGGATTCAAGATTTCAAATCATTGCCGTGGAAACCACCACCCATTTCCACAAATAGATAATTTTCAAATTATGCACAAATTACCGAAAGGAACCAAACTTACTCACTTAAAATCATTAGAAATTTTTAAACTCAATCATAATGCAAGAGATATCTTGCTGAACGACCAGATTAACTTGATATATTTTCCTATATATAGTGTATTCAAACAATAACGATTTTTCTGATGTGATCATTGATGTTTCTTAATTTATGATCATTATATCAAGACATTTTATTAATATCAAATCAACTGTTGTCTTCAAATGCAGCCATGTTATATATACATATGGAACAAAAAGTTATATAAATATTTTCGCAAAATTTCTCGAATAAGAAAAAAGAAATCCTGGAACAGGCAATGCAAAATGATCTTTTGACTGAACTAGTCATCTTTATAAGATGGATGACCAAGCAAACTTCATATGATGTGAAACGCGAAACTAATATTCCAAGACATCAGTTAATTCGCTATCAGTTAATTTGATCTGTTTCCTTCTAAATGACTATAGTTTTTCTTTCCGGAGATGTACCACTTATATTTGATCCAGGTGAAAGAAAATTATGGAGTGTTGTTGCATTTCAATAATCATCTATGGATCCTTCATAGAGGATCATATAACTGCTGTGGTCTAGTTGAATTATTATGAGGCTCCTCTCGTTATTACATCCTTCTTTTTTATGACTCATTTCGTCAACCTAATAAGTAATCTCAGATTTATCGATTAGCTTAGATAAGTTCAGGGGTTCTGCTTCGAGGATGAGATTAACAGACGTTAATGTTTTTCTTCAAAAAGTAAAGTCTATCCATTAAAAAGTTTTAATACGCTACCAGTTCAATTTTGTTGAAATAATTAACAGCTTCCAATCTCCAATCTAAGCGGAGTAAGGCGGAGTGCAAGAATACTAAATTAACGTATTGATATTTTCAGTCGTATTTGCCCAGAAAATCACTACTATTGCACTGCATAGGAAGTCAAAATTGAAACCCAGGATTGGTTTTTACTTTACATTCATGGACCACACAATAATATATATATATATATATATATATATATATATATATATATATATATATATATATATATATATATATATATATATATATATAATATATATATATATATATAATATATATATATATATATATATATATTATATATATATATATATATATATATATGTTCAGAAAGATTTCCGCGGTCGGAAGTATTTTGAAAAAACTTGGTTCACGGAATGAACCGCGTAAAAAGATTTGAAAAATCTCGACGTTTCGGCTCCTTTTGCGAAGCCATCTTCAGGAGAATTAGAAGGTAAATAATTCAGACTCGTGGCCTCAATCTGCCTACTCCACGAATCGAATTAGGAGGAATCGGAAACAATACGATTGCGTGGTCTCAACCTGCCTACTCCACTAACCGTACTGCTTCCTGTCAACTCTGAAGTCTCAATCTGCCTACTCTTCAGAGTCAACTGAGAGTTGGCAGGTTGAGACCACGCAATCGTATTGTTTCCGATTCCTCCTAATTCGATTCGTGGAGTAGGCAGATTGAGGCCACGAGTCTGAATTATTTACCTTCTAATTCTCCTGAAGATGGCTTCGCAAAAGGAGCCGAAACGTCGAGATTTTTCAAATCTTTTACGCGGTTCATTCCGTGAACCAAGTTTTTCAAATATATATATATATATATATATATATATATTATATATATATATATATATATATATATTATATATATATATATATATATTATATATATATATATATATATATATATGTATATATATATATATATATATATATATATATATATATATATATATATATATATATATATATATATATACTAATGGATGTTCTACTTTTAAGATAAAGAAATTACTCATAAGTAGAATATAAAAACGTTTTTTGCGTAAAAATCATGAGAGATAGGTATAGCGAACCCTGATGATATAGTTTTAAAGGGAATCTAATTCTGCGTCAAAATATTCCATTAAATACAGGATGTTCCATTTAACTTCAAGAAGTTATTCAATGAAAATGTTCCCAAACTTTGATGCAATTTTTTTCACCACTCTGTACAATATTGAAATGAAACTTTCATTTGGTAGTTAACTTTAACCTTTCAGCTAAGTAGTAAATTCAGCTACAAGTAGCTCGTTACATGTTACAGGGTGAAACAATTTTTAGATTATGGTCCGTATTTTTTAATTTCTCAAAATTTCTCAGCAACGGTTAGTTTTAGGTATAGGAAATATAACAGTAACTTACCTTTATTTGGTCTATGTATCTAAAAATATAAAAAAATATAACTTTAATCGGTATCTTTTTTTTTGGGTCATCCTGTTTATTTCAAAATAATTTTGAAATATGCTCCTCATGAACCCACATATGACTGTCTAAATTTTTTTCCCATCCTCTTCATTTCTCGTAGAAACACCGAGGCGAATGTGGTGGGCCACCCTATATATATATATATATATATATATATATATATATATATATATATATATATATATATATATATATATATATATATATATAAAATATATATATATATATATATATATACCTATACACATATAGGAAAAAAAAATATATATATATATATATATATATATTTTTTTTTTTCCTTAGTTCATAGTCACCCGGTTCATCGCCATCTACAGCGGCCCCCATCAGACCAAATGAGCTGAAATTTAGTATCTACGGTGATGCACAACAAAAATTTCTAGATTTGGGTAAATTTAGTCAAAATTTTGAAATTTTGAAACTTGTAGAAGAGTGGCGACGAAATGCATCAGAAAACATTATATTCAACCTGGGGACAGAATATCTGGGAATCAATATTCTACAACATATCGAACATTCAGCCTCCAAGGGCTTTTTTGAGAGAGCATGGAGCTAGTTTTTGAAGAATTATTGCAACCCAAAAACCTTCACTGATTGAGTTAGACACCTGAAATTCAGTCCGTGGATTGAGCTGATGTTAGGAAAGTTGATTTCCTTCATATTTGCAAATTTTATGTTGAAATTCCCAGTAGTTTTTAGGATTTTTGATCATTCCGCATGTTTACATCTACTCGAAGTTTAGCTGAACATTCGAAAATTTGTAAGTGAATTCGGTTGATGTAAAGGAGGTGGCATTTGGGGATATTTTTTCTCACCGCCTCAATTTTTATGTAGGAATTTCATTCGTTTTTTGCAGGTATTCAAGCCTTGTGTAACTCTTCAGTCGCTCGACTGAGAAAAGTGTAAAAAAAGAAAAATTAGACCTTCAGTGACGGAGCTCTGTTGTCCATGAGTTGTTTTTCAGTAATGTTCTCGTTGGAGTGAAATATTATTTACAAATTCATATGATTCGATCTGAATATGACAGAAAGGTTCAAGGAACAGACAAATTTGATAGCGATATATCATAACATGCCTCTGCTAGTGCATTATTCTATGAACTACAGAAAACAAGGAATTTTATATAAACACATTCACATAATATTCAACAACGTTGAATAGCTGAAGCGAATATAGGGGACAGAAGTACAATTAAACTCTAAAATTAATTGCTAGTTAACCTAAATAATAATAATAACAGATGTTATTCTCTCATGCAAATGTTCTCTCGTACATTGAAAGGTATAACCTGCAAATTTGATGATACCATTTCAGCATGATTTTATTGCTCACTTGAAATTAACATCGTCGCCCAAATGCTCTCTCGGTAGAAGCATTACATCCTCCTTTCATAATGTGGAAGACTGTAATGCCATATGACTCTCGTTAAACTCAGAAACAACATTTGCGCACTTTAGAAATGACGAAATATGAAACACAATCAAATTAACAGTTGAACATTTTCCGCAACTATCTGAATTTGAGAGTTTGAAAAAATTTCCACAAATGTACTTTGGAAATTTTGAGGAAGAATATTTGAAATTATCAAAGATTCAATTTAATTTAATTCAATCTTCCTGGAATTTTGTAAGGTTGATTCTTTTCTGAAAAAGTCGGTTTTGCTTTCAAGGAATATAGAGTCATTCCCTAAACTGGGCGGCAACCCCCTTTTAAATCTGAAATAGCATAGGGAATTAAGTGGTACTCCATTTAAAAATATTTAAATTCTCTTCTCAGGCACGCAAATTATTTTTTTCTGCGTTGAAATGAATGTGGGAAAGCTTGTTTCAGGAAAATAAATTGAAAGTGAAAGTTATCGAACGTATTTTGATTAAATGTTCAAATTCCAAGCCAAAGAGGAATAAAATCTTTGTTGAATGTTAGGCTTGAAATTTTGGGAAATAATACTCGTGTCCATTTTTGAAAATATACACAATTCTTTTGCTGATCATTATTTCGAAAATTTCCACATTGCTAGGTTAGCTGAAATCGAAATTATCAGGTAGAACAAATGAACCAATAATATTATTTCCCAAATGCCCTGCCTAAACTTCAAAAAATATTTATTACTGTCTGGAAGTAAATTGCAAGTTGAATAGGTATGTTCTGATCGAAATTAATTTGGAAAGTTTTTTTTTCTATCTAATTTACTCTTCTAATTTTTTTTTGCATTCATTCCAACGCAGAACACAAAATTCTCTAAAGTTTTGTAAATATAATTGAAACACTTTTGAAAAGAAGTGCCACTTGACGCCGTGCTCTATCAGGTTATAGATAGGGTTGCCACTCTGTTTTGGGAGTTACTCTATATTCATGAATTAACGATTAGAAGATGTTCCTCTCGATAACAAAATCTGTTTTCAGTATAAATGTATATATATATATATATATATATATATATATATATATATATATATATATATATATATATATATATATATATATATATATATATATATATATATATATATATATATACAATTAAGTAAGTAACTGCCGATGGTTTTTGAAAAATATATTAATTATAGCTGGGTATTCGGCAAGGAGTTATGATCTAAACAACCAAATTTGTCTCAGTCGACGTTTCGACTCTTTATTGAGTCTTCCTCAGGACATCTACAATTTAAAAAGAATGACAAAGAATGTTACACCGAAACAGTTCGTCCTATATATATAAAAAACAACAAAATTACATGTATACAACAGTTTCTTTGAACTCTAGTTCCTGCAATTTACAAGGAATATACAACAAAAACTCATTTAAAACCGAAAAAATGTTAAAATAACGTGAATAAAGCTAAAGAACAGAAATAAATGGGCTCGAAATATCAACTAAATGGTATAAAAATCTGACTGAAACTCAAAAACAAATGCCAAAATAGATGTGCTTTGGCTAGTCATGTGAATAAAACTGGACATAATATCAATTTCAGTGAGCGGAAAATTTTAATGACAGAGGTGAATTACAAGAAGAGAGTTTTCATGGAGATGTGTTTCATATGTGATTTACGTGAAAGGATTAATTTTAGAGACGATATTGGTAATCTTAGTGGAATATATAAATATGTTTTAAGTTTAGATAAATCCTCCCTGAATGCTATTTAATATTCAGTATCATATTTTCTCATGTTCATAAATTAGCTATACCTTCTTCATAGTATTGTTATATTCCTTTCTATGAAATTGTCCACATGCGCGGGTTACTGATAATACAATGTCGCTTGACAGTCATCTGGGTTTGTTATTGTTTTTCGTGAGGTTATGTTTGGCTCCTCGCTTCGAAATTATTAAATTAATAGACAATTTTTACTCCAAAAACAATGAGCTGTTGTAGAGTTGTGTCATGTTATGGGCCTTACAACCTAACTGTTTGTAAGTATTTGATTAAATTTTGGCATTTGTTTTTGAGTTTCAGTCAGATTTTTATACCATTTAGTTGATATTTCGAGCCCATTTATTTCTGTTTTTTAGCTTTATTCACGTTATTTTAACATTTTTTCGGTTTTAAATGAGTTTTTGTTGTATATTCCTTGTAAATTGCAGGAACTAGAGTTCAAAGAAACTGTTGTATACATGTAATTTTGTTGTTTTTTATATATATAAGACGAACTGTTTCGGTGTAACATTCTTTGTCATTCTTTTCAAATTGTAGATGTCCTGAGGAAGACTCAATAAAGAGTCGAAACGTCGACTGAGACAAATTTGGTTGTTCAGATCATAACTCTTTGCCGAATACCCAGCTATAATTAATATATTTCTTATATATATATACCTTTATATATATATATATATACATTTATTATATATATATATATATATATAAATAAATATATATATATATATAGATATATATATATATATTAAACAGACGCAGCGTGTATGATAAAGATAGTAAAGCGTGTGTGGTACCGGCATCCGAATATACTAACATTCTACCTTGAAGGATTAATGGCAATTTCATGTCGTCAGAGCTCATGAAACTCACATGAAAGCTCTGTTGGAGGGTTGATTTGATTAATCATCCATTGTTCAAATTGATTTCCCAACATATTTGTTTTCTTCATATATATATATATATATATATATATATATATATATATTTATATTAATATATATATTTATATAAATATATATATATATATATATATATATATATTTATATATATATATATTTATATATATATATATATATATATATATATATATATATATATATATATATATATATATATATATATATATATATATTTATATATATATATATATATATATATATGTATATATATATATATATATATATATATATATATATATATATATATATATATATATATATAATGGCTTTTAAATGTATGAAAACTTCGTGAAGATGAAGTTGAACTTAAAGATTCAAACAGCATTAGTTCATCTCAAGCCAATCTTGGAAATGGTTATGAGCAGTAGGAAATAATGTTCCAGACATTTTATGTCAGTGATAAAATTTCTTGTGGTGTAATACAACCTTAGAATGATATTACTTTGTATCAGTTGCAAAGACTGAAATGGTATTTATGAGTCCATTTCCAAAATAGTTAGAGAAACTAGGATATTCTCTTTGGGCTTCACAGCTTAACGTTTAAACTCCCTTTCAGGGCCATAAAACATTTTCCATAATTTATGGTAGATATGCGAAGTGCCAAACTTACAGACACTAACTTTTTAACCTAATTTAGCTCCGAAACTTCAGAGAGATTTGATTTCACAGGGTTATATACCGCTCTATATTCTCAAATATACAGATTTATACGTGGAAAGTGGCCCATAGTCCTGAACTAAATTACTGGAAGGAATCCTTGTGAATTTATACGCATTTCCTACATAAACGCATAGAGTATTACATTTTATTCATAATTTGCTGAGAGTGGTTTATCATCTTGTATCCTTCAATAGAACAAAAATTGATAGCATATGACACTTGAAATTCGTCTGTATGAACAAATCCTTATCGCACGTTGCATCAAATACTTGGCGAAAGAAAGATAGGTCTAAATCTGTGTCTAACACGACTGACACGAGACCGACTTTTTTTTATCGAGGTGAAAACTTCAAAAGCGATACTGGTTGCTAACCAGTATTAATTGTGAAAGTAATTCTGTTGAAGCTGAGGTTAGAGATGATGAAGTCTAGTATGATGATGAAGTACCAGTGTAGCTTTTAGTGAAATACACTATATAAATATGATACTATGATAATGTGAATAAAACTTCACAGTTTTCGATTTTCACTATATTTTGTTAACATTACAATTATTTCGTCAAACACAGTGACTTCTTCGGATGTATATTACATAGTAACTTTTACAACGAGAATATTGAAAGATGAAGGAAGGGAATATACAATAAGAATGGAAAAAACCTTAACGTAATCACTTAGCAGGTAGAAAGTACAAACTGTTAATTCAAATATTCAATGTTACATCTAGAGAAGATTTAAGATGTAATATTGAATATTTGTGCCTGTTGTGTTATTCCCTAGATTAGGTATGATTTTGAAATGAAGAATTGATTATTTCCAGAAATAATCTACTTTTTATTATTTTAATGTTAATCAGGGGCCAGAATGAGTAATTAAAGGAAATACACATTTTAATTTTTTATCATATAAAAAAGTAGGGATTTTCTGACAGAAACTCACAGCGATTGTTACAATATTTTCTGGATGAATTTGATTCAAGAATTCTATAAAAAATCTACAGAAAAATTTTCATTAAATTACTTTCAAACTTTGTTTATTTATTCAATTGTTTCTGCTATTCAATACATAATATATAGCGGAAGAAACTTCATTCAAACCGGGTGTCCCAACGACACCTTCCATATATTTTTCTAAATAAGCAAAAAGGCTAGTAAAATTTTTTTAAATATTATTTGATGAGACTAGAGGCAAGTTGATTTGCTACGAAAATCATGAAGAATTAATGAAAACTCACTAATAGATCTTATCAGTATAAAATGTGAAATTTTTAAAATATGAGTATTTTCATTCAACAAAACTTTGTTTTCGCAAGTTTGAACATAGTTTGTCAAAGGGTAAAATTTACGAATCGTAGCATTTTTTCAAGTCATTGACACCTTAGACAAATCACATTGACTGACAACTTCTCCTTCATACAGGAGGGGTCAACTTGGAGACAGATCTTACCTCTCCAAAGGCAATCGGCAAATTTAATTGAATGCCAAACATTCCAACAGAAATCAATTACAGGCGTAGTGTTTATCGACTTACAATGTTCCAAACCTCAATTGATCTCCTGGCATCCAATTACACAAAGTTCAATCTCTAAGCAGGCCAGACAAACACATGTATTCGTCTTAGATGCACGAAGGGAACGAGAGAAAACAGGCCAGATCTAATATCTCCCTTTTCTTCGCATCGAAATCCTAACCGGATCCTGGATTTTCTCCACCTCAGTCTCAAATTTCCGATGATTTTATGTGCGAAGGAACTTTTTCATTTTCTCATCATCCAAAATCCGAAAATTCCAACGTTGAAATGAAGGAATTCCATGGAATTTATCACTGCACTTATTTATTATATATTGTAAGGATTTTGACAATTATACTATTGTCTGTTTAAATCCAATAGACACCAGCGTAAACGAGGGCACAATGCGAGATACTACGAACAATGCATTCGAGTCAATCAGCCGTAAAACATATGTCACGTTTGTAACATAATCATGGAATTGTTACATTATTTATTCTCTTACTCAAAAATAACTGTAACATAGTCGATTGTTGTATTATAGTCTCGTAAAAATTCATTACAAATTTCTAGAATTAAACAGTGAAAAATCTTAAAAAGTCGTGTCACAAAGTTAGGTATATAACAATTAAAAGCACGAAATGGAGCGATTCTTGCGGTCTTGGCAATATTAATATTCACGTCCATGGCTCTTGTATTTGTTTTCGTTTGGTGTCCCTTAGATTTGAATAGACTATAGACAGTAGATTATTTTTGAACATTGTAATCAATTCTCTACGTCAAAATAATAATATGTAATCTATAATAATACACTGTTGTTATACTCATTTCTTCATATTTATTTAGACTATCCTATTAAAATTTACGAACACTAGCGCTTATCAACCTCATTATCGCTATCCTCAACTTCTATTGAATCTATTTCATAATTAAAAAAATTTATAATAACGATACGCAAATATGAATACAGATTATGCGTATGCCTAGCGGCTTCTATAAATGGTGATTAATCAACCGAATAGACTGATATCAAATTATTCATAAATAAACAAATCTTATTGCTGCATGCCCAAAGTTTGTTTCTAAAAGCGGTCTGATTTGAATGTTATGCAATATTGGAACCATTTAAACAACAAAATGTATTGTTAACATAGAAGAATCATTGCACATGGTTTATGATTATGGTGAGTTAAAGGAGTTGCGCAAGATGGTTATAGACTCGATGAGTGAATGGGTGAGTTGAGTGAGTGAGTGAGTGAGTGAGTGGGCGAGTGAGTGAGTGAGTGAGTGAGTGAGTGAGTGAGTGAGTGAGTAAATTAATGAATTAATGAATATTGAAGAATTGCCCGAACTGAAGCCATACACATTGAAATAATGCTGGAAAAAACTATGGTCTGCTTTGACTGTCGGAAATGATGGAACATTCGAGCGTATGCTCTATAGTCCCATAAAAAGTTCCATTCCATATCCACAGGCTTATGTATTCGAGGCATATTATGTAAGGAACATATCCCCCGCGATATGTAGCTTCTACTGTATATTCGTGAAAATTGTTATCAAAACTGTTTCATTATGAACAATGTAAACTTCCAAATGCTGAAATGAAATATTATTTTAAGCATCTAAATAGCACGTTAGAGAAGTGTGATTAGTATTTATCTTAATAAATCCAAAGCTCTTCATCTAACCGCATAGTTCAGATTGCAAGAGTAAGATAAGCGCAAATATTCATGCACGGAGGCTGTTTCATGTACCGTGATGGCAACTATAACAAATTTCAAATAGGTGCGAAATATCAAACATCGTTTTCCTTCACCAAGTTTACACAATTAGGTGAGGCGTGTTGTGTCTAGAATTTAATATAACAGCTTAGAATTTTGGTAACTTTGAGCTAGAAAAGATGCCAGAAAACTTTCCTCGAACTATAGAGGAAAATTTTTTTCAGATTATTCTACACCCATATATGAAATAACACTCACGGACTTATTCAAATGAGAGGCATCTTTAGTTCAACTTTCAAACTAGTTTGATGTTCAATATTTGTCTACTCTCGATATTTGAAATATTTAGTGAACCCTTCGTTTTCAACATTATAGGGACTCTCAATTTGGGTTTCATATATTGCACTTATTTTGTTTGAAATAGTTTGGAATATCGAAAGAACTAATAAAAAACTTTATATTGAATAGAAAGCTTCAATCAAAAAATCAACTATTTGATATATATATATATATATATATATATATATATATATATATATATATAGGTATATATATATATATATATATATATATATATATATATATATATATATATATATATATATATAATCTTCTGATTATTAGCAATAACAGACTCGATTTTATTAAAAAGTTGACGTTTCAACTTTTTAATAAAATCGAGTTTTTTGAGATTCAACAAGCCTGTTATTGCTAATAATTATCAAGAGATTAGAAATAGTTCACAGGCAACAACAATTCGAATATATATATATATATATATATATATATATATATATATATATATATATATATATATATATATATATATATATATATATATATATATTATATATTATATATATATATATATATATATATATATATATAATATAATATATAAAAAAATATATATATATATATATATAAATATATATATATATATATATATATATATATATATATATATATATATATATATATATATATATATATATATATATATATATATATATATATATATATATATATATATATATATATATATATATACATATATATCCCTGACACATTTTGCTACCAGACCAGATGAGCTGAAATTTGGTATTTTGGGTTGTTCTTGAGGCAAAAGTGAACTATCAAAATTTGCAGAATTCAATACAAATTTTGACACCCCCCCACACCAGGCGCGGATCCAGGCCCGACCTTTGGGAGGGGAACTTTTATATATTCAAAAGCCAAAAGGTACTGGTATTTTGGGCAATGGTAAATTGAGCAGATCCCAATCAAAACAATTAGGTGGAGCCCAGGCCATTTGGGGGGGGAACGTTCCCCCAGTTCCCCCCCTCTGGATCCGCGCCTGCCCCACACATTGGGGATGGGAGTGGCGGAAAATGTTCAAACCGGTGGCCATTTCAATTAATTGTGAACATTTCATTTGAAATTCAGCTTTCTAGGGCTCTTTGGAGGAAGTTTGGAGCTAAAAACCTGCCTTTAAAGGATTTTTGCACCCCAAAACTACTCCAAATTGAGTTAAAGGATTTGAAACTGGTACGTAGATTAAGTTGATGTGATAGAATTGCCTTTTAGTAGTATAAATTTTCTACTCTAATCGTCTACCATTTTATGTAGAGATTTCTTTGTTTTCTGAGTTTGCGCACCTTCACAGCTTCTTTAGATTGACTTGAAAGGTTGAAATATGAAAAAAAGATTGAGCAGATGTTACTAAATAATCCTTGGAGTTTAACTTTTTTTTTTAACCGGCGCCATTCTTATGCATATATTCAATGTTTTTTCTTGGTATTTGCAGTTTTGCGCAATTCCACAGCTTCCTCAGATTGAGTTAGAGAGTTGAAATTTCTTACGTGTATTGAAATAATGTTAGGGAGTTGATTTTGATGGTTCTAAAAATGTAATTCAATCGTTGATATTTTAATGTGGTTTAAGGTTTTGTTTCCCCACAGCCGCTGAAAATTTAGGTAGGTGGATAAAAATTTGTAGGTTAAGAAAACAAAAATTAGGCATTAGTTTCTCAATCGTTTTTTCTTAATTGTATCATCCTGAAATTTTCAAAAAATGACCCTATCTCTTCCACTAACTGATTTCATTCATGTAATGAAGAAATTAATCAGTACGTAGAATTGATACAGAGCGGTATATTCAAACACATTTTCAATCCTGAATGTATAAGTAAGAAATCATCGATTAAATTAATATTGACATTTCCAGTTGCCGTACGTTCTGGCAGTGAATTACGAAGGACAAGGGGCCCTGTTGCCTCCTCAGATGAATATTACATCAACTGGTGTGATTCCGACATCTGTGCAGACATTTAGGTATGTATTACCCACTTAGAATTCGGTACATCTATATTATAAATCTACGAATTCATGATTCTGAGTGGTGTTACTCGCGAATAATCAAAGTTTCGGTTTTTTTAATTTTCGGTAGGGAGGATTCCCCAAGTATTATGTATCTCCTTCAAGAAAAATATTTTTAATTCTGATATTGTGTATAAGACATCTTATATTCAACAACTGATTAATTTGTTTATTTATAGGGTTAGACTGATGTGTACAGGAACCAAAAGTGCTGAAATAGAAGTGAAAATTCACCTAAAAGTTAAATCACGAAGTCAATTATACAATGAAACCATTCTCAACTTCCGCAGGAATAAGATTTGTCTCAAAGGTAAGTAACAAAATTCGAAATGATCAGGATTTAGGTCTCAGAAGCACAGAAAACCATTTTCTGTCGTAATGGTTCAATTTAATATTCTAGCAATTCTGTTCGAGAACAAAATGTTTTAATTATCTATACGAATGTGGAGTTACTAGTGTATTCGTTAAAAAAATTATTTTCAGGAAACGGTGAGTTTCTTCCACGTACTTCCGATTCAGCCAAATTTTATATTACGGAAGTTGTGAGCTGAGACAATTTTTATGTGAAGACTAGTATCACCTATACACCACAGAAGCGGTCATTTATTTGATGTATTTTACTAAAACAAAATTTCAATGGGAAACTAATTAAAAACACTTATTTAAAAAAAATTACAAATTGATCACATTGTGATGCACGTTTCGTGTTGCCAGTGTTGGACTCTGTGACCAAAAAGCCCTGGCAATGTAATAAATTTTGTATAAATCTCATAAAAACGAAAGTGTCTTTTTTTCAATCGATTCGATGAACATCCAGTAAAGGCCTATAACATTCAATTAAATCAATAATTCGATACCTGATGTTTCAAGTTAACTTTAAAGCTGAAAATGCTATTTTTAATTTCAACTCTAACAAAAATTTCATTCTTCCTAATCGGTTACAATTTCAACCAATTATGAAATTATTTTAGACGTGTCACTTTCAAATGTCTCAAATATGTTGTCAAGTATAATAGATAAATGAGACCGACGTTGATGATATACAAAGGTTTCTCAGAAAAAGTCAAAGTGCCTCAGTTATAAATAACAAAAGAGGAGATCCGGTTCATAGTTCATAGACACCCATGAAACTATGGTTCAAGTTACACAACCCTTGACATAGTTCAGCACTATTTATTATTTATTTATCGTTTGGCGACACATGTGTCTTAAATATACTTGATTCTATCAAGCAAAAAAAAAGAGATAACAATTCTGAATCTTAATGTCTAAGTTTTCGATCCAGGTGGCAGCCGATGGAGTGGCCGTCAAGAAGTCTCTGGTCGAACAGTGACTTCGCAGGTTTATACATTCATAGGCTATGTGGTGGATGGTTCGTCGTTCGCCACAATCGCAAGTGTTGCTTTGGGTTTTCCCCTTTTTTATAAAGAGTATGCACATATGCCGCATTCAGTACGGATGCGGTTTAGATAGCACCATGTTTTTCTAGGAAGTGAGGGTCCAGGAACTGATTCGTTTATATGAAGATTGTTATGAATATCCGGGGCACACTATTTTGCCAGGATTGTGTCCACTCTTCCTCCAGTTCAAAGTTGCTTGCGGTAAAAGCTGCAGTAATTCTTCGTGCAGTTGCATGCCTTCTAGCATAGTGACTTACGCCTCGTACCAACTATATAACCCACAGTCTGAGAGAAATTCGACCAAATGATCAATTTTCAACGGTCCGTTTGACCAAGATGTTGCCACAGTAGGTGGCCAGAACTCTAAGTTGTCAAGTACCAAGTCTCTGGGATCTGTCTCGATAAAATGCACAGCATTTTTCTGAAAAGTATCGACGAAAGTAGGTTTTTCAACCCTAGAGCCAACCCAAGTGACCTGCTTGCTAAGCGCCGCAATTTCCGTCCTCCTAGAGGCCATGTCTAATCAGACGATACCAGAAACTCCATGATAAAGTATTATACTTCAGTTGATTTCATTCAAAACATGGAAAAAATCGTGTGACATAAAAAATTGAGACTTTTGAGGGCTCCCTACTCTAGCGAAAGGTCTCACTACCAAGCGAGGCCTTGCCTTCTGCTTAGATTTACAAGGGACAGATATGTGTTTTCATCGTTTTTTTTTAAGCAAAGAACTTCACGCTAAAGTTGGAAGTTCTGTTGCAGTTTACATTTATGAATAGAGTAGCACCAAGGATATTTGATGCAATTCATCCATTTGAATTTTTTACACATTAGTCGTTGGATTCATGAAAATTTTCATATATGATTTTTTCATGGCTCTGCTACCTCTGAAAATGCATTGTATCGATGTGAAGAACGTATCATTAATGTAAATATCATGAGTTGATTAAGGTCTTATCAAGGATTAGATGGCTCTGCGACAAAGTTCGTCATTTGATACCGAAAACCAATTAATTATCTTCAGACAAATAGGATTATACCGTCGTACCATAGGGGTTTTCATCTGGCGAAATATCATTTCCCGTCAACAATTTCAATATAAATTCGCACTGCAACAACAAGTGCTTTCCAACTCGTGAAATATGCATGGGAAATCGCAACTGACGAAATGTACATAATTTACTTTTCGCTTTCTCTTTATATTCTATTCCCGACCCCACACTAATTTATTTTAGTTGTATAATTGGAAATTACTTTCTGATTTCCCAGAATTTCATAGTGAAATTTAACAGGAAGAATTGCATAAATTTCTGTTCCGTTTCACTAAATAATTGTGGTTGTATCCTTGGAAATGCATTATTATCATTTCTCGGAGTGAACAAAGATTTTACAGATCTCTACATAGGTATATTTACTTTCAGATCCCCTCGTCGAAGGCAATTTATGAGGATAGAATAACAAAGTAATTTTCTTTGTTTTTTGATGTTGCTGCTGAATATGACCTTTACTTTCCTTTGCTTTTCACGTGGTTTGATTATATAGTATGACCTTATTTTTGTAAACCAAATATTTCTCCATCATTTTCTCCTAATTTTTTTTTATGGAAATTATCCTTGTCTTTCTTATGCCATAATTTTTTTACCATTATCCGAATGTGTTTATTTATTCAATGTTTTATCATAGAAAACACCATCAGGGACCAAAATTGATTTTCACACATCGATTTTTTCTCCCTGTTCCTATATGTTCATGTTGAGTTGTTTTTATTCTCATAGATAATGTAAGTTTGTGAATATTTATTATCGTGATTGTTTCAATGTTGATTTTATAATTGCAGCCCTAAAGAAGTCAATAAACGTTGACGAAAGCTCGGACATTGTCTAAAGAGTATTCTTTCATATAACAGAAGGCTGAACTACCCTAATAATATTTTTTTGGATATATATATTTATATATATATATATATATATATATATATATATATATATCTATATATATATATATATATATAATATATATATATATATATATATATATATATATATATATATATATATATATATATATAAATCGTGGTCGGGAGGTAAAGGACGGATTTGAAATCCACTCTCACATTACACTGTTGGCTTTCGAGTCAGTGCAATAGTCTATTACTTCCGGAAAAAGTACGAGAAAAACGAACTGTTACATCCAGGTACCGAATAAAAGGAATTGGACATATTAAAGATTATGAAAATTGCCAAAACTCAGACTCTTATAATAATTTTTTACATTGAATATATTTATAGTTAGATAAGACTCAACTACTTTCATTTTAACATCGTTATACAGTCAAAAATGGACTGACAACACGAAATAAAGATTATAGATTCAATATGACAAAGAAACTCAAGCCAAGTCTTCTATTATTATTCAAAAATACTTCTACAAGCATAGAAGCGAGGCCAATCTGTACGATACTCTGATTATTTATGAATCACTAATTTGATGATATTCATATTTTTATATCTATGTCCGTTATACAACAAAACTAAATTGAATATGCAAGCACTCAATATGCAAATTGAAAATAGGCATCATCTTTGTCTTGCAAAAGTTTTCGATATAATATTTGAATACCAAATTTATCCAAGTCGTGTTTTTGGTTGACTTTAAAATTTCCATTAATTCTCCACACAAAGTTGAAGCGAAGAACAACCCCAATTTTCCAGTATCGACACAATACACCCGAACAAATTTTTTTTTGTTAAGATTATGTACCCCTTCAGTTTTTATCAGCCCTAGTCGATTAAGTCGGTAATAGACAATTGAGGGGTTATTTTTGTGGATTCTGCCGCGTAAATAAATATTTTCAATGTTTCCCCATGCATTATACATTTTCTCAGCGAAACCAATGAAACTATTGAGTCCAGGGGTGGATAATAATATTGAAGATTTTACTGAAATCGGCTTGCAAGCGAAAATGACAGATCAAATTTCTGTACATTCGAAGTTTTATTGCTTTCCTCTCTATAAAATTTATATATAGAAAATAGAACTGATTGGAACTTTCTTTAATCTGAGTCGCATTGCGAAAGATGTTTCTTGAATGGTTGCATCTGAGTAGGTGTTAAATTATCCTTAATTTGCTTGGAGTTTAATTCGATGACAACTGTAGGATTGGGATATGGAACTTCATCCGTTAATGGTATTGCGAATTTCCGGACATTTTCCACTGTCATATTGTAAAAACACCTCGAACATAAACAGTTCGCTTGCCATGTAGAAAATGGAGATTGTTAAAACTACAGATGGCACGCTTACATATCATATTTTGACGAATAACGTCCTCTGACGACTGACAAAATATTGAATATTGAAGGGTTGGTTCAAAATCTCCTGACCTTCGACCTTGAATGCGCAGTTATCAAAACAGTTCGGATGACTACTATCCTGATTGAAAAGAACCAATCCAATTCATATAAAACCTCTCAACTAGCAACTGAGCAGGTGAACCAATGCTTTGTACATAATGCACGATAATCCCTGACAGTTATTCTTATTACTGTGGTCAGTAATATGAGAACAATTTGTTATGGCAACAAAAACAGCTATGTTGGTTGTTGTTTTCCACTTCAGTCACAATACAATTCAATGTTTTCTTCAGAGTTGGATACACTACTGACATTGTTGTTCTCTTCAGTTTCAGAATATGCAACACGTAATAAGTAAATATTGTCATAGTCATTGTTTCACTTAATGTTGGCATTCAAAGGTAAAATGTGGAGCAAAAATAAAGTATTACACAATTCATTCAACTGTTTCAAGCAGCCTTCACCTTGTGAGATATAAAAGAAAAAGAATGAGAAATAGAATTAAGAAATTTGATGAAAAATATATCCAAACATTTAAGTATTGAACAGAGAATGATATTACATAGATACAGCGACACTTATTTTTACTTGGACACGCAACATCTATGCCAACATGTTTCAAGGCACAAGTTGCTCCATTTAACATCGATGTTGTAGTTGTTAAGCTGCATGTTTCAGGCGATGTCACTTTCTCTGTCCAAGGCTTTATATTTTCAGGTATTGCAAATTTCTGGATTATTCCGCCGCTTTAGTCAAGCCTTTGCGCATATCGCCGGCGATGAGGTTTTGAAACTTCTCTACAGATAAAAACTTTCCTTCCACGTGTAGATGATTATATCCCATTGCTCAGTCAGAAATGGATCTTCGAGTCAAAGAATTAGAGGCAAGAAAAAAGAGTGACTTCATGTAAAGAGATAATTTTTTTAGAGATTGGCCATAATGATTCTCATGGAGAAACCTTTCGATAATTTGCACTTGAATTTTAGGAATCCGGGAGGAAATACTGAACTGAATCGCTCTTATGGAAATACCTTCTAATAAGATATTTTATCTTGAAGCGTAGAAATCTAGACCAAAATGTTGGTAATTGAATGGATCTTGAAGATATAAATCTGCTCTTAGAAACTGAATTTAGTATCGTTTTTGATAAAATATTCCATTAATTCATTTGATCTTGGGAATTTGGAATGTGGGAGAAACTAACGAAGAAAGTTGATGTTATGATTAGACCCTTTGTTGATGTACTTGGTCTTCAAGATTAAAAATTTGGGTCAAACTACTAGAGTACTAGCTCTGAAGTAAGTAGAAGTTATAGTTTTTTATATTAAATTTCTGCTATCATCTACCTTCACGAAGCCAGGGACGGCTGCGGTTAATCTGACATCAATTAAATCAACCATATCAATAATTATTGATGTAGGTATATGAGAAGTTGCATACCAACTAATTCCAAGTTGCGGAAGGAATTTCCGGTTTTTGATTCACTTTCAAATGTTCAGAGACGTCTCTCGTATAATAATTTTGGGGATGAAATAAGGAAAATCTACCCGTAAATTAATATCGACGCATTTTTCATGGGATACAATCGCCCAAATCTTCAATATCTCATGAACATATTCCAAAATTCATGGCTTAAGAGATCAGATTTCGATCCTTTGCAATTGGGCCCTCAAACCGTATATCTGGAGCCGTCCTTGGATACGTTAGCGGATCTATAAAATATTCTTGAAACTCGAGTTGCTGTAGCTTCTTTCCGTATGAAAAGTGCACAGTATAATATTCCAAATCCACCCCTGAACACTTTCATGTCTCATCCGTCTGGTGTCACTGTCTGCCAACTTCCGCCCAGATTAAAATCAGATGATTCAATTTAGGGGTGGAATATTTGCTACCCTGCGCGACTCTCGGCTGTATAAACACCGATTGATCGCTTTGAGCAGCGTATTTAGCATCCTTGATTGAAGTGCAAGACGAATATAAAAGAAGTACTTAATCTGGCAGAGGATAAAAATTGAGGGGTAAAGCGCATAGGATGAAATTTGGCACGTTCATCAAGTGAGGCTTGAAAAAGTTTTTCAAAGATAAACCAAGCGTAGTCTTGAAAATAACATATTTTTGATGTGACGCTGAAATACTTCGAGAACAGATGAAACAAATTTAATACACAGGAAATCAATTCATCAATTTTCAGGAATTGTATCAACTTAACAAACTGAGATATCTAATCGCCTCAATTTTTCTTACAATCAAAAGAAGTTAACAAACGACGCATTTTTGACTGTACTTTCCTATTCTCGAAGTTAGTTTTTTTTGTCAATGGCAACTGATAGGACTATGGAGGTTTGATGTATGTCACAGCTATTCTAATGAGTGGCCATCTACCATACTGCTGTTACAATCTTCATTTTCTAAGAAGTAAGGATCAATGACGCCACCCAATACCCATAAATCATCGGAAGGTGTATTTTCTTGAATGAAGAAGTCAGCATTCAAGAGCATTCAACACTCTAGTTTCAGTAGCAATTTCGAAAAGAAACAATCCGATGGGTCAGGCAAGCCATAAGGTACTTGAATTTATAAGATTCTGCAGTTTCTACACCTTTATGTTATTTATACTCTAGGTCTAGAATGTGCTAAAATATCCTTTCAAATCTGTCGCCTGTTGTGATAAATTTTGTATCTACACAATAATATCACCTATTGAGCCAATGGTTATGGATCAGCCATTTTGGGGTTACCTTTGATTGAACAGATTATTTTTTATTGTAAAAAGTGGATGGGTGGAGATAATATACCATTTTTAACGGAATTTCGGGAAAGTTACTGCTGAATAATATATCCTTGCTCATTGTCAGCTTCTTAAAAATAATCTTATAAATAAAGACAGAGCGACAAGCGCCAAAGCGTAGAAAATTTGAAACGTCGTACATGACTTCGGTTTTGTGAATAGCTTAAATTATGAACCCTGTGAAGAAGAACTCCCTCTGATACTGAAAATAGTTATGCACCAATGTCGAAGGCATTCGATGAGTTAATTGGGGAATAAACTAGGTATGTGTGTATTGTTTTTCGAAAAAAGGCAAAATGGCGACGACTCCCATACACATAATTTGGTTCAAAGCACAAATCTACCCACTCTAAAGTCCAGACATGGACATTGCCCCTCATACGAATTCATCCATTTTCATCAATCAATTTTTAAAAATTCAAAATTCCTCACTGGATGAATGAAGCATATTTAACGGTACCTATAAAAAATGTGTTGATCAGATTTAAGATGGTGAACTAATTATTTTTAATTTGTATTATATCTTTATTTTCACGTTTTCGAGAATTACCCAGTTAGCGAACTTGGCTCTTTTGCCGAAATGAACCAGCATTTTCGATACAATTTGTTGTTCAAACTCCTAAATAAAAACAGAACAAAATCGACGATATGAGAAACGTAATGTATTCACGTCTAGGGAACGAATACACCTCATCAAATTCATGTTATTGAAATTTTGCAGGATCTGGAAGCTCATTTCGGAACGACTCAATAAGATTGGATCCGGAGTCTTTGGAGAATGCCACAGGATCGCTGTATGTCGCTGTCGCATGTGCGATTGCAATGATAACATTGGTAGTTATTACAACATCTGCTGTATGCATCAAAAATAAAAAGGTCCGCTCGCAAGACACCCAGTAAGTAGCAATTCAGAAATTCAATCGATATGGTAAGAGTTTTAAGTCATTTTCAAGCATACTTCGAGCGCGGAATTGTATTTTCCGAAAAGATAGATCCGATTCTCTATGGATTTTGGTATCCTCTTTCATTCCTTTCTTCAAATATTTTCTCGACAATTAAATTTTTTAAGATTATCTTCTGTTAAAGAAATGTGTGATAAAAAAAGAGAAATATGAAAAATAAAACAGATAATCCAAAGGCTATCACAAGCTGTGACGATAGCACCAACCATTCAAACAATTTTCGTGAAATAGTGAGAAAGTGGTACTGGTAGAAGTACTCATTGAATAATGAAGTGAATGACTTATTATAAGTATATATTCGAATTACAACCATAAGGAGTAACACAAACTAGTGTATCCGGAAGAAAGCTGCACACACGAAGAAAATTAAACTTCGTTTGGTGAAGATTTTCAGTGAAGCTTCAATAAGTAAAATACTGGAATTCTATATAAATCCGTGCTAGATGAGTATCAAGCCAGTTCATTTCCCCTCCAAAATAATAGCTAATCGACGCATCAATGTAATGCTGAAGATTATTCAAACTAACCTGATTTTGGTGAGAATTGTGACTTTATATGAGATACTGGTTCATCACCCTGAACCATTTTTCAACCGAACACGAGACATATGTGCCAAGATGTATTTAAGACTGTAATAGACAGATACAAGATCAAGCCACTGTTGTCAACTTCAAGTTTTGATTGGGTCCATAGCGAAATGAACTAATTACATAATTTCAAAATGAGGCCGAGGAAAAAAATCTCTGAGAATAACTAGATCTTATAGACCTCATTTTCAGATCAAATTCAGGAGTTTTTCGAAAGTTTGTAGTAGCTTATTTTACGATATGTCGAATCTCTTGAACTATGGAATAATTATATTGAAAAACAAAATTCTATTAATGATTCCATTCAGTTTTCAACCTTTTATCCAGTGTACTTCCAGACCATCCGACTACTCTACTCTAATGTTACGAAACATTATTTTATATTCAAAATATCCCCTAATTTTTTTTTCAATGCTCCATTTCATCATTGTTTTTTCACTGTGATTTCAGTTATAACATGTCTGCCATATACGACAATAATCAACACGTGTTTGTGCGTCTTGGCTCAACACTGGGAAGACCTTCGAGTGCAGGAAGCGGGAGCTATGCCACAATTGCGAGTATTCAAAAGTCACCACCATCGCCCTCGCCTTACGCTACCAGTGACGCTTGCAGAGTTTCGTATTATGCATCCTCTCAGGTTATGTTATTATCACAGGTAAGTGTTGCATTGTGTACTGCTCATGCAATAAATGGTTCTGATATTTAATGAATTAACGATAGGTACCTACGTTATTAGTGATGAGATAGCAGCAGATGATGCATGAAATCAAATGAATATAAATATAAATATAAAGTTCGATTTGTTAAACTATGGGGTAGTGAAAAAATAAAATTTTGAGAAAGTCATGAATTTTATGGCGAAACGTTAACTATTCAACAAGGTGGTTTTTCTAATTTAAATGACCTATAATTGCTAGAAAAGGCAAGTAAATATATATATATATATATATATATATATATATATATATATATATATATATATATATATATATATATATATATATATATATATATATATATATATATATATATATAGAATTATCCAAACTTCTCACTATTCTCGGAAAATCTTATCAATATCATGAAGACATCAAATTCGTGTTTTGAAGAACTATCCGCCCGTCAATAAAATATATTCAAAGAACTTGAGAAGGTCACAGTTTCTCAAAAAATAGTATAGAAAAATTCTTTCACCTTCTTCAGATGCTAAAGGCAACTAACTATGTTTTTCCGTTATATCGAAAACAGGAAATAAAGAGATGACAAATTGTGTACAAAAAATAAACAGCAGGATGGTTACAAATAATTAGAAGAATAGGAAAAACCAATTCTGAACTGCTAGTCCGGTAGTTCGGTAATTTTGAAAAGATTGAAAAGGGGGCTTGAAGTATGATCGAATTGGCTATTCAATAGGAGACCGGAATGCTTGTATTTATTTATCTGGTATGATTCTAAAAAATTGAGTTCAATTCCCTTACTTTCAGCATTTAATATTTTAAAATCAAAATTGAATGTGTGATTTTCTTGGATTAAATGGTTTGTATAATGTGAATCCGACTTTTGATTAACAAAGCTACGTTTGTGTTCTGAAATTCTAGTTTGAAAACTGAAAGAATTGGTTTTTCCTATTCTTCTAATTATTTGTAACCATCCTTCTGTTTACCCTTTCTACAAAATTTGTCATCTCTTTATTTCTTGTTTTCGATATAACGGAGAAACATAGTTAGTTTGCCTTTAGCATCTGAAGAAGGTGAAGTTTCACTGAAACGTGCGTCATGCGTTATTTCATTTAATAAATGTATAAATTATTATTATTAACCATTGTTTCAATATGTTTATTAATTTACACCATGTATCGGCCAATGAATCCAAAATTTAAAATGTTTATATTCTATCTAGTTCTAGTTATTTCTAACGATCTGTATAAAATTTTACAAATAAGGTTTTTCATCGTGTGAGAATAGTTTCTGCAGAAATGATTCGAAATATCGGGCAGAAAATCGAACCCCTTCATCTAACACTTGAATCAGACGGTCATTATAAAAATTTATTTAACAGCACCCATTCTTTACCTACGACAATATTCGATCTTCACAACTATAAATAACTTCATGTTTTCAACCTTCGCATATCGATCTCGTACTTTCGTGATCGTGAAGCCATTACTGGTTAAATTATTCGATTCATTAAAAGGTTGGTAACCGTCAGCTACAAAAATTATCCCCCTTTTCCACAAATGCTATGGAATTTTTTCTCTCTATTTCTTTCATTTATTATTATATATATATATATATATGTATATGTATTTATATATATATATATATATATATATATATATATATATATATATATATATATATATATATATATATATATATATATATATATATATATATATATATATATATATATATATATATATATATATATATATATATATATATATATATATATATATATTAATATATATATATATATATATATATATATATGTATATATATTTTTATATATATATATATATATATATATATATATATATATATATATATATATATATATATATATATATATATATATATATATATATATATATATATATATATATAATCTCTTGAAAATTATTAGCCATAACAGGCTTGTTGAATCTTAAAAAACTCGATTTTATTAAAAAGTTGACGTTTCGCCACGACATTCGTGGCTTTATCAAAACTTTTTAAATGAAAGAAATAGAGAAAAAAAAATTTCACTTTTTTTCCCTAGCATTTGTGGAAAAAGTTTTTATGAAGCCACGAATGTCGTGGCGAAACGTCAACTTTTTAATAAAATCGAGTTTTTTAAGATTCAACAAGCCTGTTATTGCTAATAATTTTCAAGAGATTAGAAATAGTTCACAGGCAACAACAATTCGAATAAATAATTATATATATATACATATAAATTCACAACAGAGGGGTTCCTAGAGAAACTAAATAACAATAAGCAATTTTTTTTTATATTTATTGATGTATAGGGATTCCCAACAGTTGGTTTTGTTGAAACTATTTTCTAACTGTAATATATTATAATTGTGATTAAAGGTACGGTTTTCTTGAATAAGATGGCACGCATAATTAGAGTCAGTTTTCTGCTTAATATAGCTACGTTGGTGTTCGTATATTCGAGTTTGGAAATTTCTAATTGTACGTCCTATATAGGACTTTTCACAATCGTTTCGGTCGAGTCTATGAATACCAGTACGTTCATCTCTATGAATTTTTGATTTGTTGTTTTTAATCAATTTTCCAATGCTATTGTTGGTTTTGTATGAAATTTTGTTTATGAAAAAACTATTTCAGGTTCTCGGAAGGTTTGCCCAAGTATGTTAAACTGTTAAATACTTTACTTTTCTCGGATATAAGTGGGTAAACTTCTGAAATTGATCAATAGAATAATTCATTTCAGTTTCTAGAGAAAATTCAATATGGGGGTGTATGGAATTAATATAAGTAATGAAATTATCCAATTGTCTATCTGTACCAGTGTAGCAAACAATGACATCATCAACGTATCTATACCAATAAAGAAAGTATTTACTGATGAAGTGGTTCATAATAATTTTCTCTAAATAATCCATAAAGATGTCTGATAACAAAGGTCTTAAGGGATTTCCCATGATCAAACCCTCCTTATTACTATAACACACGTTGTTGAAACTGAAATAATTTTGTTCTAAACAAATTTCCAGTAAATGAGTAATATCTGACTGTATTAGTAGATGAACATTATAAGAAATAAGAAAATTTTTGATAAAATTTACAGTTTCATTAGGCGGAATGCTAGGAATCAGATTGTTTACATCTAAAGAAAATAATTTTGAATTGTGAGGTAATACAATATTTTGAAAGTTCTTGATTGACTCGTTTGAATTTTTAATGGGGTACTTGGGTTCAAATTTCGTATATTTCTTAATTATGTCAATCAAAAATTTTGATAGTTTGAAGGTTAGAGCTGTTATTTAGATTGTCTAGGAACCCCTCTGTTATATTCAATTTTTTGTATAAATAGATTGTTTTGTAATACCATAATTTAGTATGAGATGAAGTCAATGTTGTCGTTTACTCAATAGATTTTTATTTCAACCTATGAATAGTTAGTTTTTTATTTCTTTATGAGGTTATGAATATGAACTTTCACGAAGTAAATGCCAATTCAATTCAATATATATGTAATATATATATATATATATATATATATATATATATATATATATATATATATATATATATATATATATATATATATATATATAACAATACGAAATACAACCGGGACAATTATATGAGAAATCGAAATTATATTATCAATGATTCAACCTTCTATAACGGAGAATGTTGGAACACTGCAAAGGATGGAAGTGTTTTCCCATTTCAACCTAATAATAATGTAATGTTTTTTTGCCTATTTTCGAATCTTCAAAGGGCTTATTCGAAGTCTTCCTCCATTGCATTTGTGCGCTGTCATCATATTTCTATTTCGCTTTAACTGTCGGTATGGTCTTTCAATTTGCTGGCACTGTATATGAAACAAAGGTTGACACACGACACCTACCCAATTTCAACAGACTATCCCCCTGAAATTTTAACGCCTGCACAACTGTGTCAAAAGTATTATATTCTCGTACGTCTGAGATGAGAATCTTGGAATTCATAATAAATGGGCGAAACAAAGCTTCAGGTTGAGAATTTAGCGGGAGAGGAGTATTGAATTTCTCCATAATGTCATACCAAGTTTCTCGTTCTAAGAAATAATTTGAATAGCTTATATTGCTATGACTCAATATTCTACGAACCGATTATTCTACTTTGGAAAGTTTTTGACTGACGTAGGCAATAATTAACATTTTAAATCACCTACCCTGAACTCAATTAATTTATAGTATTAGGTAGTATTGATGAACAACCTTTCAAATAAAACCTCACAATATTTGAAAATATAATTTACTAAGAATTTTCTTGAATTCTCCAAAAGTCCACCGAAATCTGAATGACATTTCTAAGAATTCCATTTCCTCAGAAAATCTCTTCAATTTCAGGGAATTCAAATTCGTCTTTTAAGAAGAAGATTTTGAGCCCTCAATTTGGTCAAAGGACTTCAAGAAGTCACAGTTTTTCGCAAAATGCCTTGAAAAATTTGTCCACTGGAAAAAATAAGATTAGTTCTGTGAATTACGATCAGGTTATGTTTTGAAGTTCAACGGGTATATATTAATGAAAGAAAAACCAGAATATCGCTCTCAAAATATTTTTTGTAGGAATGTATTCTATTTTTTGATTTTATAAAATTTCAAAGTCCTTCATTTGATTACGCGCACGCCTTCGTGACATAGTTTTAGGCCTAGCTTCATTTCGCCAAGTACCTGGAGTGTAACTTGGGATAAGAAACATCGTTTTAATATTAAGTAAAGAGGATTTATTTAATTTTAAGTCTATCCTTTTAGTTTGTATAAGGTATTCTTCTGTTCATTTCTAGGGCTTTCCAAACATCAAATGTCATAGATTTAATGGTAATAATTATGAAAAACTCTATCGCAGCGAGCTGCATTAGAAGAGCAGGTTTTCATAACGTATCCAGTTTGAAAAATATATTCAATAAATTATGATTTTTTTCCAAATTCAAAAAAAATGCGCCCTCTAATGTGTAAACAATATTTATTACCTCCCTGGGGGATCAAAACCCCAACCAATTGGTACCAAAACCAATCACATCCAAGGTATAATACGAAACTACGTACTCACAAACTTTCAACCCTATTTCTATTAAATTGCGCCCTTTATCGTGTAAACAAGATTTATCTCCTCCTCCGGGGAGTCAACCCTCCAATCAATTCATATAGAAATAAATACCATCCAAGATATATTACGAAACTACCTACCTACAAAGTTTCAACCCTACGGTACGAAAATTGCGCTTTCTATCGTGTAAATATGACTTATTTCCCTGGGGGGTCAACCCCCCCAACCAATTTGCATTAAAACCTATCTTATTCAATATATTATACGAAACTACCTACTCACAAACTTTCAATCCTATTACTCCAGAATTACGACCTTTATCATGTAAACAAGATTTATTTCTTTCCCCAGGGGATCAACCCCCCAACCAATTCGAACCAAAACCAATTCCATCCAAGATATCTTTCATAAATACCTACCTACAAACTTTTAACCCTATTACTCCAAAATTGCGACCTTTATCATGTAAACAAGATTTGTTTCTTTCCCCAGGGGGTCAACCCCCCAATCAATTCGAACCAAAACTAATCCCATTCAAGATATCATACCAAACTACCTAGGTACGAACTTCCAACCCTATTGCTACAAAATTGCGCCTTTTGAAGTGTAAACAATATTTATTTTCCCCCCAGGGGGTCAACCCCTCAACCAATTCGAATCGAAAACAATTCCATTCAATATATCATGCGAAACTATCTATTTACAAACTTTCAACCCTATTGCTTCAAAATTGCGACCGTTATCGTGTAAACAAGATTTATTTTCCCCCAGGAGGGTCAACCCCCCAACAATTCAAACCAAAAACAATCCCATCCAAGATATCATGCGAAACTACCTATTCACAAGCTTTCAACCTTATTGCATCAAAATTGCGTTATCGTGTAAACAACGCTAAAATACATAAGCACATACATACTAACATATATAAACCTGCTAAAAAATCGAACATTCCCTTGTTAATAAGTAGAAATTAAACATTTTTGCATTAAGTATCGTACGACACATCCCTATCAATTTTCAGCCAGCATTCACTGTCCTAATTTTATATCGCGTATGAATCAAACTTCGTTAGTGGTCTAATAATGCAACCAAATTGTGAATTAATATATCGACTTCGATGGGGCGGATTTAGGAATTGTAAACGTGCATCTTACTCAAGATGTACCTTTCATATTCATCCAGGTAACGTTTGAAGTTCGGCAGTTAGGTGATATAAAATAGGCAGGGGTGAGCCACCCTTGTTTTCATGTCGCGAAAATCAATTCTTTAGTGATATTCCTACGAAATAATCAGCCTCAGGACTTGCGAGCTACGTTATCGGTTGTAAATATCCGTCTTTTTTCCGGAAATGAGAACGGTTTCGGAGTGTCGCTCTGGTCGAAATTGAAATCAGCAGTGCAAGTTCATTGCACAATGAACAAATTTTGACAAAAAGAATCAGTTCTTCTACCATTGCTTCTCGAGTTATTCCAATAGAAGAAGCAACTTCTTCTTGAAACATTAAGCAAAATTTGTTTATGATCTTTCGATAACATTTTTGAAAATTTGAAATGGAATTTCAAATATATATTTGCAATACGAAAGCAATGAAGAGTCAGGTGCGGGAGTATTTTTTCCATCCGTTTTAGACCTCCTAGGTCATTTTTGAAAAATTTTTCATGTCTGATATATATATATATATATATATATACCGTAGAACGGGGCTAAATTGGAAATGCGGGGGTATTTTAGAATTCATAACCTGTAACTTCATCTGGCAATCCTGTTTAGGTACAACACAATTCTGCGTAAATTACACTGTAATAGTATAGTACATAACCTTACTTATTCAGACTTTAGATGATTTCAGTATTCGTAAGCGTGGTAATGGTCTGTTAGACATTGAAAGTGAGGCGGAAAATCAACCAATATTTGAGCCTGTCAAACTTTCAGTGCTAGTGCTTCGTGGGTGAGAGTTATAGCAGTTAAGTTTTATATAAAAAATGGTGTGGATGTAAGTATCATTGTGCAAAAAAGTTATGAACATTATGCTACCCCAAAATTGAAGATCGGGGCTATTCTGGATGACGTTTTTATAATCATTCCAAAATATCCCCGGTCTTCTAAAATCACCCCATTCTTTAAATTATCAATGCTATATACCTTTTATTATTCTTGATTTAAAAATATATGTTTTCCAATTTAACCCCATATACGAGGTAACTATAATTAATGCGTTATTCTTACCGATTCTAAAATATCCCCGACCCACGAGGCTATTTTAGACGGGCCTAAAACAATTTTTTTTCAGCACCCTGTAAGAATGGGCACCTATTTATCATAGAATAATATTTGGTCGTATATAAACCTATCCAAAATGCATATCAAAATAAATTATTTTTAATTACTCTTTCTGCAATATTAAAAATAATGAAAAAAAAGTCTAAAATAGCCCCGTTCTACGGTATATATATATATATATATATATATATATATATATATATATATATATATATATATATATATATATATATATATATATATATATATATCTACTAGCTGACCCGGCAAACTTTGTTCCGTCATATAAATTATTATTTTTATCTATCAATCTTTCTATCTATTCATCTATCTGCCGATATATCTCTATCTAGATAGTTAGCTATCTCTCTATCTATTCATCTATCTATCTATCTAACTACCTAACTATCTATCTACCATTCTATCTATCTGTCTATCTATCTATCTATCTATCTATCTGACCCGGCAAACGTTGTTTAAACTATTAAAATGGCTGTTAAAAAATAACGGTCGTTGATAGAAGGGTGAAAAATTAGAGTTGTATGTATTTTTTAATGCAACATCATAAAAAAATAAAAATAAAAAATTTTGTTCAAAAAATTTATGAAAATGTTTGGGTTGACCACCCACTTGGGAGGATGAAAAATAAATTATGACCTATTCTCAGACCGACTATTATTATTTTCGATTGCCATCTTGCAACCCTATTGCGGATCTGTGGATAAAATAAAATTCGCGATGGAAAAATAGGGGTTGAATATTCAGGGGTGAAAATTCAGGGTTATGTGTATTTTTTAATGCTGTATCATAAGAAAAAACAAAAAGTTTTTTCAAAAAATTAAGGGGTGGACCCTTAACATTGAGGCGGATGAAAAAATAGACTTTGTCCGATTCTTAGACCTAACCGATATGCACACAAAATTTCATGAGAATCGGTCGATCCATTTCGGAGGAGTTTAGGAATTGCAAACACCGTGACACGAGAATTTTATATATTAGATATATATATATATATATATATATATATATATATATATATAAAATATATATATAAGATATATATATATATATATATATATATATATATATATATATATACATTCATTCGAATTGTTGATGAATAAAATCGAGTTTTCTGAGATTCAACAAGCCTGTTATTGCTAATAATTATCAAGATATATATATATATATATATATATATATATTTCGCGGTACATATTGACATCTCCAGAGGTTTTCATCACACAAAATGAGCTCAAATTCACCTAGGATTGTTTTCGTTGCAGAACGAAATTTTTCCAACCGCCGCCATTCTTCCATAGACATTTCTTGGTTTTTCGTGGTTTTTGAAAATTTGCCACAATTCTCCACAACTTCTGCCAATTGAGTTAGAGGGTTCAAACTTGGTACGTAGATTGCGTTAATATTGAGGAAGTGCCTTTGGGTAGTTTCAACCATTTTCTCCAGTCACGGTGCCCCGCGTGGGGACTATTCCGTTCAAATCGCATCTCGACCTGCTTCGCAAACTACCTACACGATGCACTTCGCGAAATTTTTATTTTGCAATAGAGGATTGAAATTTGGTACGTGGATTGAAATGATGTTGAGGTACGTTCCTAAGTTGGTTTCAACTTTTTTCCTCAAGCACGATGCACTTCGCGAATTTTACTAGAAATATTCAATGTTTGATATTGTATACTAGGAATATACTTGGAGATAAAATTAGATATATTCCATGAAATAATTCATAATTAGTATGTTTCCTTTTTCTCAAGCTTTATAACGATAAAATATTGCACTGTTTCTATTTAAGTAAACTATAAATACACAGATTCAGGAGCCATTTTAGAACCGTCCAAGTTGAAATATAATTCCGATGACAGTTGATCTACATCGTCCGTACAATATCGAAAGTTTTCATGCACCCTCCGAAATTCAGAATAACTTGCCGAATCCCTAATTTCACTTCCTAATAGGGAATATGTTCGCCCCAGAATACTCTCGCAGTTGTACAGAAAGTTGGAAGTACGCATTATCACATCAAGCCCCGAATTTATGAACCCCCTTCAATATTCAACCCCTAAAAACTCAAGTGAATTCTGATCGTTCTGCTTGTGACTGACTTAGTATTAACGCTGAAATAACATGCCACAACTTTGACGTGAGTATGAATTCGTATTGCTACCCTTTTGTGAAGTAGGTACAGGTTACCCTTCACTGAGATTCGAATTACGACAGTGTGAGGGCCGTATGAAGTGAAGTTTGATTTTACACCGCTGTAAATCTACAAATTAAGCGTTAGTATATTATTGTAATACTTTGTCTGACATGAGATCTGCTTTTATCATAGCTGGAGTTTTATAGCTAGTTTGGAGATGAAAATGATATCAAATAAACCGTAACTATAAATTTAATGACATCGCAAAATGAAATGTCAACAAATAACACACAGAAATCAATTCTGTTAGAATTATCCTGTACAATATTCCCCCTTTTTCACGAATATAACTTTAATATAGTATATGAGCACAGATCGGCAAAACTAATTTCAACGTGAATTGAACGTGGACTACAGCGATAACTTATAAAAACGCGGGAGCAGCAGAACTCCGTCACAAAGGTCGTATTTTCCCCTAAAAAGAAAGATACGCGTAGTGACAATTAAATAGAAGAAACCCTACCACGTGGTGCATATAAAAAAATTCATGAAATCTCGACATTAAAATGGCGGCGGTTAATTATTTCCTATGACAAAGATATCCAGCTGGTTTATTTCAGGTTATTTTGATTTCGAAGAAAGTAATACTTGTACATATCCAAATAGAATTTTCACAATAATTATCTGCTTGATTAATAGAACTTTCAGTTAATTCGAACTTAATTTCCTGAAGTCAGACCTTCCAGTATTTGTTTGACATGGTTATATAATTTAGCCAGACCCTCCATCGGAAGTGAGGTGAAAATTCTTGTTTACAAGGTATAAACACAACAGCTCTATCTATAATTAATTCTTGAAGATACTAATTTTCCAACTTATCATAGGAAAATGGAATGACTGTAGAAAGATTGGAATCTCTCAGATCAGCATATTAAAATCCGATCAAAACAACTCCAAAATTAATCGATTATGTGAAATTTTAGTTTCACCTTGAATGTTCTGGTTATCATATTGTACTGAATTTTCCAATATTCTCCGTTCACGTTCAATTGAACTTATACGTATGAGAAAAAAAGGAAACACACGTGTTTCATTCCTCCCTGAAGTATGTGTCAGGGAGGCGGGTAGCTTGAGTTTGGGATTAACTCCTTCAGCCAGATCAGAGGATACACTTGTATGTACAAGTGCATTAAGGATAAGTGAGACGGGATATTTATGAAACATAGGAAGTGTGGGTTGGGTTCAGAGGATTAATACTGGCCCAGCATTCGCATTCGCAGTGACTTACATTACCATGAGGAAACCTCTGAAAAAGACTCACGGCAGTCACCAGTCGTCCCCGAGGTTTGAACCCGAGACCTCCCAAATACTAGCCAGCGTACCTAACGTACTCGACTACATAGCTTGGTTATAAGTATGTACACTCATACGTCAGAGTAATTTTTTTCTGAATGTCACACCACAAATCTTCCATATCTTCAATGACCATTTAAACTAAAAATCAATGAATGACCATTAAAACTAAATTGAATGAATCAATTCATATATATATATATATATATATATATATATATATATATATATATATATATATATATATATATAATAAAGTGAACAAGAACATTTATTTGAAATTAATCAAACAAACCTCCTAGCGGAGCTGGTTATAAGAGTTCACGAAGCATCGAAATATCCACATCTACCCTAGACGGTAATTGTTAGAAATGTTAATTTGTTTATCACAATCGATGGAAATTGATAGAGAGACTGTTTCGCCTTTATTGGGGCCCATCAGTATCATCCACCCATCGAAAGTGATAATCAAGCCAATATTTCAAACGGTCTTATATTTTCCTTCTAGCAACGCAATGGCATATAAATATGATACAGCGCACGAGACCGGGGTTCGATTCCCCGCCGTGGAGACAACTTTTACCAAGCTAGTTAGTCGAGTATGTTAGGTACGCTGGCTAGCATTTGGGAGGTCTCCGGTTCAAACCCGGGGCCGACTGGTCTGCATGAGTTTTTCTCAGAGGTTTCCTCATGGTAATGTAAGTCACTGCTTGCAAACTTATAAGGCGAATGCTGGGCCAGTATTAATCCTCTGAACCCTACCCACACTTCCTATGTTCCATAAATATCCCGTCCACCTTTCCTTAATGCACTTGTACATACAAGTGTATCCTCTGATCTGGCTGAAGGAGTTAATCCCAAACTCAAGCTGCCCGCCTCCCTGACACATACTTCAGGGAGGAATGAAACACGTGTGTTTCCTGTTTCCTTTACCAGTCGGAAACAATTGAACCACATCTTTCAGACAGACGAAAATATTTCGACAACGTGAACTCGTACATCCGGAACACCCGGACTACTATATCTGCCAGGGTAAAGATGACACATCAATTCGATGTGATTCAACATTTACACACCGCAAGCAGCAATCGGTCCGAATTTTATCGCAATGACAAATGAATATAAGTAAGAATTGTTCGTGTTAAACGATTGTGATGAACAAATTGACATTTCTAGCGATTACTGTCTAGGGTAGATGTGGATATTTCGATGCTTCGTGAACTCTTATAACCTGCTCCGCTATGAGGTTTGTTTGATTAGTTTCAAATAAGTGTCCTAGTTCACTTAATTTTATAACCACGGGCGTGTTTTCCGTTTAACACGAATGAATAATTCTTACTTATAAATATATATATATATATATATATATATATATATATATATATATATATATATATATATATATATATATATATATATTTATATATATATATATATACATATCTATATATATATATATATATATATATATATATATATATATATATATATATATATATATATATATATATATGAATGATATTGATGATATTTCTATTCTATGGAAATTTATCTTTCTCAATAAAATAAAACAAAAAGCTATTTTTGAAGAATTTTTGCATCCCAAACTACCTCCAAATTGAGTGAGAGATTCGAATGGGGCTTGAGTATATATTAGGGAAGTGCTTTTTGGCTTTACATAATTTTTCTTTAATTGCCTCCATTTTTATGTGAAAATTTCTCTCGTGGTTTTTAAGGTTTTGCACACCTCCACAGCTTCTGTAGATTGAGTTAGAGGGTTTTAGTTTTGAACGTGAATGCAGTTGATGTTAGGGAAGTATGAGCTGAGGTTTTATTATTTTTTTCCTTAACCGCCGCCATTTTAGTGTAGAGATATCATGTTTTTTCGTGATTTTCAGGCTTTTGCTCATCTCCATAGCTCCTCCAAATTCACTCATGAGGTCAAGCATTTTTATTTGAAAAAAAAACGAAAATTCTGCCTTAGATGAAGCTGAGCTAGTCTCGCATTTTTATTTTCATTGAAGCTTAATATTTGATTGGACTTATTTCAATTAGAATGAGTTCCTTTAGATTTTAACTTCAGTGGGTGCTAATAAACTGTCCTTCGTCTAAATATAAACAACCTTCAGTACACTTTTAGTTAAATAGAATAGCTCAATTCCTTTTCAATGTCCTCTCTCGAGTTATATTTTTAAAAGAGATCCAAAATTTTCTAATACAAAAAAAAATTATTAAACGTTTCTACATCGTCAATCTCGTCCGAAAACTAATATTGTTCTATGAACACTAAATTGAACACTAACAGGCTCTTGCACCGTATATTATTAAACTAAGTTTAATGATTAAAAAAGTTTAATTTAACATTTGACAAGCCAAAATGTC
>JARQZK010000025.1:590000-602500 GCA_030704885.1 Cynegetis impunctata
AATATTCCGTGTATCACTAATATATTATATTGAATGGTCAGCATTCAGCATATTTATATTAATCAAAATCATATCATTTTATACACCTACCTTTCTTTCAACATAAATTATATAAGATAATTTATTAATTACGATAGAAGGTATTTACATTTACTGCATTTCATTCATTTCAAGATTTGTGGCAACGCTGCAGAGGCTTAAAAAGATATATTTTCAACGTTCACTATGCCTGCCACAGAAAAGCAAGCAACGGTGCGAATACTGCGAATGAATACTTCATTGCAATAGAAAAGGAAAACACATGTAAATGGCAACACCGATTGCACCTAAGTCTCACACAATGTCGACCAATCATAACTATAGGCTTTCGGGTAAGATCGAGTGAATTCGTTGGACATGGACCGTTGTGACTTGTCGTGGACGAAAATAGTTTGTTTTGGTTTTAATTTGGCGTATTGTTTTTAAAATGAGTTCGGTTTCTACTGAAGTTAATTTCAAAAATTTCAATGTTGACTCAGTGGAATATTTGTTATCCCATAACTTTAGTGCACTAAGTTAAAACGATAAGTCATCATTTTTTTTTCAAAAACTTGAGCTGACCTGACATTTTCTAACCTTACTAACCTAACCTCCGAGTTCATAAAAGTATAAAATTCATTAAATAGATGAATTTTATTATCAAAAAGATAATGTTTTTATTATATCTATAAAAAAATAGATGTCTATACCAAAGAATTTATTTATATTATTTTGTTTAGGTCTAAATGTATATTTCAACATTTTATTTTGTTGTTATTTTATTAAGTTGTGTTTGACTTTTATGACAAGAATTTTATTTTAATCTATTTTTGGGAGGGGTCTATTTTATTTCTGCCAAGAAAAAAGTCTCACCTCCCCGTTGGTTCTTGCTGGACAACAATTGATTAGATCCTCGAATAGGTAGCTATTTAATAATTTAGGGTGCTTGTTTTACTTTGATTTTCTTTAAATTATAAGGCGGTTGACCTTTAAATCCCAAAAATTTTCGCCTATGGTGTATTTTTCAACACCTCTTGTAGCCTCCTTAAACCTTACCTCACGAGCCGCCACTGATATATATATATATATATATATATATATATATATATATATATATATATAAATATGTTATATATTCATATTAATACTATTTATATATATTAATTACTATATATATATATATATATATATATATATATAAAGTATAAACTTTAAAATAAAAACACTTGGCTTATGTTTCACAATATAAAAAATCTTTAGATACTGTACTTAGCAGTAATAAAAAGTCGACATGTTTCGAGCTATGAACTCATTATCAAGACTGACTACAGGAGAGTATTGCATCGTAATTTATAAAACAGACAAAAGCAAAGGTGATACCTGAAAATCAATTTGTTCGTTTACAAGGGGTAATTGACTATTATGGGCGGAACTTATTTCGATACTTTCGAGAAGGTCAAGACGTTTACCCCTGTCACCTGAATGTAACAATTTGGTTTTGTTGAAATCAAGGAAGTGATTGAATTTTATACAATGATCAGAGAAGCCAGAGGTACTTTTGTTTTGTAAAATTGAACTTTTATGTTCATCAACACGAGTATTTCTCTTCTTTCCTGTCTGTCCAATATAGAAAGCAGGACATTCGTCGCAAAATATTTTGTAAATACCACTGTTTTCTCCGATGTTAGATTTTTCTTTATTATTGACCAAGAATGACTTCAAGTTTCTTTTATTTGTACAAATTGTTTTAACGTTATTTTTCGATAGTCTGTTACAAATTTTTCTACTCAAATTAGGCACATAATTTATTGGGAAGTATTTTTGTTCTTCATTAATAGTTTGCGTGGGGTATATTGAATGCAACAGATACTTTCTTCGTTTTTTCCCAATGAGCTTGTCGATAAGACTTTCATTGTAACCGTTATTGATGGCTAATAATTTAATTGTATTAACTTCAGTTTGAATATTTGTTTCCGATAATGGAATCGTGAACAACCTATGTATGAACGAATGAAAAGCACTGAGTTTTATTTTAATGTTTTGGTTACTGTCGCTGTGAATTAAAGTATCTGTGAAGGTTGGTTTTCTATAAATGTTGAAAGTAAGAGAATTCAAATTCCTAGCAATCTGAACGTCTAAGAAATTCAAGGTACCGTTTTCGTTTTCTACTTCTTTTGTAAATTGAATCGAGTTGTAGAAAAAATTTATATATTTAAGGAAATTATCTAACTGCCTATCTGTACCTTCACAGATACTTTAATTCACAGCGACAGTAACCAACACATTAAAATAAAACTCAGTGCTTTTCATTCGTTCATACATAGGTTGTTCACGATTCCATTATCGGAAACAAATATTCAAACTGAAAATAAAACAATTAAATTATTAGCCATCAATAACGGTTACAATGAAAGTCTTATCGACAAGCTCATTGGGAAAAAACGAAGAAAGTATCTGTTGCATTCAATATACCCCACGCAAACTATTAATGAAGAACAAAAATACTTCCCAATAAATTATGTGCCTAATTTGAGTAGAAAAATTTGTAACAGACTATCGAAAAATAACGTTAAAACAATTTGTACAAATAAAAGAAACTTGAAGTCATTCTTGGTCAATAATAAAGAAAAATCTAACATCGGAGAAAACAGTGGTATTTACAAAATATTTTGCGACGAATGTCCTGCTTTCTATATTGGACAGACAGGAAGGAATATAAATATTCGTGTTGAAGAACATAAAAAGTCAATTTTACAAAACAAAAATACCACTGGCTTCTCTGAACATTGTATAAAATTCAATCACTTCCTGGATTTCAACAAAACCAAATTGTTACATTCAGGTAACAAGGGTAAACGTCTTGACCTTCTCGAAAGTATCGAAATAAGTTCCGCCCATAATAGTCAATTACCCCTTGTAAACGAACAAATTGATTTTCAGGTATCACCTTTGCTTTTGTCTGTTTTATAAATTACGATGCAATACTCTCCTGTAGTCAGTCTTGATAATGAGTTCATAGCTCGAAACATGTCGACTTTTTATTACTGCTAAGTACAGTATCTAAAGATTTTTTATATTGTGAAACATAAGCCAAGTGTTTTTATTTTAAAGTTTATACTTTATTCTTTATGATGTTTCACCAAGTGATGTGCGAGAATTCAATCTCAGTTATATATATATATATATATATATATATATATATATATATATATATATATATATATATATATATATATATATATATACATAAATTATTGACATATCATAAACGATAAAAAAGTATTAAATAGTATTCTACCGAAGGTTATAAAAAATATTACATCTACAATTTTGAAATTTTTTTTCTGTAGGTTTCTTGTAAAATGTCGTCTGCGAGACGATGAACAATATACTCTATCAACACAAAGCCTTGTAGATATAGCAATACAAATTGTATTAGGACTTATGTACCTACACAGCCAATGCATATGTCACAAGGATATAGCAACAAGAAATTGCGTGTAAGTATAATAATAAAATTGCTCTTCATACCAGTTCGCAAAACCTTGTAAATCAAAAAACCTTTAATTCAATTATTCCTACAATTACCGCTTATCTAATTGTACCTACTTTTAAAACTATACAATAAAAAAATTTTATTACTGAAATCAAGATTTTTGTATCTACATACATTCGAAAAATGAACAATATTTCTAATGAATGAAGATCATTTTGAATACCTACAATTTCCAATCCACTTTTATATTTGTCTTGTATCATTATGTTGATTGAGTGAACCATACATTGTTGAATACATGACTTTCATTCGACACTGTTATAATAAGTATTTTGTTATTGGAATTTTTCCCCAATGTGGAAAGTGTTATCGATTGAAAATATATTTATATATTTGTTTTATTGATTTCGTTTCGAAGGTATTTGTCTTTATATTGTCTGAGTGATTTTATTTGCAGTATTGATGAGAAACTTCAAGTGAAAATAACAGATAGTGGTCTATCCAGAGACCTGTTTCCGAACGATTACTTTTGCTTAGACGACAATGAAAGCCGCCCTATAAAATGGCTTTCTTTGGAAAGCCTTCTTCGCAAACAATTCAGTGGTGCGTCAGATGTGGTAAGTTGAGAAATTTACAAAAATTGTGTTTTAATAAATATCTGATAATATATCCAATAATCATATGCACCATCCATATAAATCCATATAAATGTACCACTTTTGAACTGAGCTAATTTTAATTTCATTTTACTATGAAATTTGCAGTAGATATAAATTTCTTTTTAATACATATGACAATAATATTATATATAATTTTATATATATATATATATATATATATATATATATATATATATATATATATATATATATATATATATATATATAAAATTAAGTGAACTAGGACATTTATTTGAAACTAATCAAACAAACCTCCTAGCGGAGCTGGTTATAAAAGTTCACGAAGCATCGAAATATCAACATCTACCCTAGACGGTAATTGTTAGAAATGTTAATTTGTTTATCACAATCGATGGAAATTGATAGACAGACTGTTTCGCCCTTATTGGGGCTCATCAGTATCATCCATCCACCGAGAGTGATAACCAAACCAACATTTCAAACGGTCATACATATTTCTTCTAGTAACTCCATGACATATAAATATGACACAGCGCCACCAGTCGGAAACAATTGAACCACATCTTTCAGACAGACGAAAACATTTCGGCAACGAGAACTAGTACGTCCGGAACACCCGAAGGTGGCTACTATATTCGCTAAGCAAGAGTAAAGTTGACACATCAATTCGATGTGATTCAACATTACACACCGCAAGCAGCAATCGCTCCGAATTTTATCGTAATGGCAAATGAATATAAGTAAGAATTATTCGTGTTAAACGGAAAACACGCCCGTGGTTATAAAATTAAGTGAACTAGGACATTTATTTGAAACTAATCAAACAAACCTCCTAGCGGAGCTGGTTATAAAAGTTCACGAAGCATCGAAATATCAACATCTACCCTAGACGGTAATTGTTAGAAATGTTAATTTGTTTATCACAATCGATGGAAAATGACAGACTGTTTCGCCCTTATTGGGGCTCATCAGTATCATCCATCCACCGAGAGTGATAACCAAACCAACATTTCAAACGGTCATACATATTTCTTCTAGGAAAAAAAAAAAAAAAAGGAAACACACGTGTTTCATTCCTCCCTGAAGTATGTGTCAGGGAGGCGGGCAGCTTGAGTTTGGGATTAACTCCTTCAGCCAGATCAGAGGATACACTTGTATGTACAAGTGCATTAAGGATAGGTGAGACAGGATATTTATAGAACATAGGAAGTGTGGGTAGGGTTCAGAGGATTAATACTGGCCCAGCATTCGCCTTATAAGTTTGCAAGCAGTGACTTACATTACCATGAGGAAACCTCTGAGAAAAACTCATGGCAGACCAGTCGGCCCCGGGGTTTGAACCCGAGACCTCCCAAATACTAGCCAGCGTACCTAACATACTCGACTAACTAGCTTGGTTTTCTTCTAGTAACTCCATGACATATAAATATGACACAGCGCCACCAGTCGGAAACAATTGAACTACATCTTTCAGACAGACGAAAACATTTCGGCAACGAGAACTACTACGTCCGAAACACCCGAAGGTAATAAGGGCGAAACAGTTTCTCTATCAATTTCTATCGATTGTGATAAACAAATTAACATTTCTAACAATAATTACCGTCTAGGGTAGATGTTGATATTTCGATACTTCGTGAACTCTCATAACCAGCTCCGCTAGGAGGTTTGTTTGATTAGTTTCAAATAAATGTCCTAGTTCACTTAATTTTATAACCACGGGCGTGTTTTCCGTTTAACACGAATAATTCTTACTTATAGATATATATATATATATATATATATATATATATATATATATATATATATATATATATATATATATATATATATATATATATATATATATATATTGTCAGTTAACGCTACAGAGTGAGTAGGTTGAGACAGATTTTAATCATATATGGGGAAATCCATAAATTACATTGAGGGGTCGGAGGGGATCAAGAAAGTGGGTCTCGTGGGACAAGTCATAAGCTTGGTGTAGTCATATGTATTAAAAATAAATTTATATTTACTGCAAATTTCATAGTTCACAATAGTTGAGGGTACCTACCTAATATCTGTCGAAATTTCCATTACTGAACTTCTTTTCAGAACATAGGTAGTTTTGAAATGTTATCAGTGTTTTCGACAATTTTGTTTTCTTAGAAAAAAACAAATATGCTTCTTTTCGTACTTAGTAACGAACCATTCAATTCACCGATCTAGTCCATATAGGTATCTCTTTTTCAGTGGTCTTATGGAGTTCTTCTATGGGAACTTACGACACTAGCTCATCAGCCCTACGCAGAGATCGACCCATTCGAAATGGGCAACCATCTAAAAAATGGTTATCGGCTTTTTCAACCAATAGGATGTCCAGACGAATTGTAAGTAGCAAAAAAATTCTTAGAGTTTTACAATGAACCTTAGCGGAGTATTTATACCGAATTTTTTATCGTAAAATAAAATTTTTGCAGGTAGAATGAAATGAAGAGTTAGTTTTTCATTTCATATATTCTTTCCGTCTGTTTATAAAGGACTGTAATTTACACATTTTTCATTTCGTTTTATTATTATAAGAAGTCTTAAATCAAGAATGAAACTGAAACAACTACATATTTGTCGATAAAGATATTTGTACTGCTTGAGTGGAAAATTTCATTGTGGAAAACACCTATAAAATATAGAAAAAGTTTTATGTTTATGTACCTACTAAAATAAAAAACAGGTAAAATCACATTCGACCTGACAAAACCACTGAAATGAAAATTTGTACTTGATACTTTTTATTCATCAACAATTATTGTAATATTAAAGTTCCAAAATCATTTTGTATTTTCTGGTGGGACGAAAAATGTCATTTTATTTTCAATTGTTTTCTTCCTTCTTCTTGGAAAAACTACAAAGAAGCCTCAAACTATGTATGCCAGCTTTGACATGAAATTTGATGTTAGTTTATGTTTTAGATTTGCTATTATGACTTACTGCTGGTTAGCTAATCCTACTGAAAGGCCGCAGCTGTCGCAACTATTATCTTGTTTGCAAGATTTCTACACTGCATTGTGTCGATTCATCTAATGATAGTACCACGATGACAGACAAGACTGAATTAATTGTATTGATAAATAAGGATTCAATAGTCATAACGTATGAATGAAGAAGAATAACAGCTCCAAATTGATTTCCGAGGCTTTCAGAGATTCATAGAAGTTAAAAACCGACATATTATGCTAATTACGAATAGATGTAACTTCAAATAAGCTGGAACTAAAAATATTATGTTGAATAATAGAATTATTACCGGTATAAACCTGCATCATCAGTTAAGTCAATCTCAATCTTGAATTCGTCATTCTGATGAGGACCAAAAAGTCCGAAACTCGCTGGTTCTGTATGTGGGTTTGCACCGAAAATTGACTTCTATTATGGGAATGAATAAGACCATTTCTTCTTACAGATTATTCTTAGATATGCTTTCAAGTAATAATGTATTATTTTTATAAGAAATATTATCTGTTCGAAAATAAATTGAATTTGACTCAATAACAACGCGTAACTGTTGTACAATTGCATGTCTGGTTTGTAGTTGTTTGATGGTTACATTAACTATTGTGACATAAAGTTAATTATATGAATTTATAGAATTAAATTGAACTATATTTAGTGTGTAGTATCAAGTATCAGATCAAAAAATCTGAGTTATAAAATTATTTATATGTTGGAATACAATGTAAGTTTGGAACTGACATTTTCTCAGAGGTTGAAAATATGTGAAGTGATCTTAGAGAATATGCGATTTTTTTAATATCTGAATTGTGAATTAGGTCACACATGATGGTTTGTTTATTGTTTTAATAGTACATTATGTTACTAGGAGTAGAATTATTGTTGAGACCAGATTCTTGCACTGCCGAGGCGTTAGCCGAGGCTGTGAAAACTGGGCGAAACATATAAAGGGTCTTCTGCTCCGAGTGACATATACTATTTTTTCTTCAAGCGTAAATTGAATACTGTGCCCATAGTGTCGAACTTTTAAATTTTCTTGACAAATACTGACAAACATCAAATTAAATAAAAATTAAATGACAGTTCATACCTACTTGGATACAACGCCCATAGACGTTGCTATCATTTCTCATTATTTTATTACTAGTACAATAATGAGCGTTCATTATTTTACTAGTAAAAGAATAGGTTATTTCTACGATCTGTGTTGTCGAAAATAATATAGATATTATTATACGCTTGAAGAAAAAATTTATTATTTAACGATTAGACTTTTGAACAATGCTTGAAACAATTCTCCCAATACTTCAAATAACTGTAACGCTTATTCATTAAATGTCGGTGTAAATTCAGGTTTCCAAGATCCAGATTGGCTGAATTTATGAACAAAAACAGTAAATATAGTAGAGATCTGAAAAACTAATCTTATATCACTATCTTTAGGAACTGAAAAATATTGATTATCAGAATTGCTAAAAAGCTGAAGTTACACAGAAATATATGTTGGAAAACTTGTACTAAAATTTCGTTATCAAACCTATTTGTTTCAATATTTTGAAAATTACAACAATTCTATTTATCGCATATAAACTTATTTCACCGATAAGTAACTACTTTCTGTACGTTGTAATCAACCTTATACTGAATGTCTTGTAAATAGAAAATTTTCATAAAAGCTTGAAACAGGGTATGATATTTAGTTGTGTAGCCAAAAACTGGCGATAATTTGTTAATTACCATAAACGCTTCTCTACTCCGAATTTGTATACTTTTTACGTATTTATAGAAATGTATAAACAAGTTATGAGAACTATCTCGAACACTTTATTAATTGTTGTTTATTATGAAATTAGCGAATTACATCTGCAACGATAGTTTGCATGAATTGTTAAATAAAACATTTCATGTTTGCAGTAAAAAACTTACCGAGAAATAAACAGGTCACAATTATTCTTCAAGGATATTACTCAACACGATTTTGAAGGAAAAAAGAATGGTGATTCGCCTTCAATAACTCTAACGAAATAATCTCTTGGTTATTTTTCATTGTCATAACCAATTCTGCTTTTCTAATGAGTTAAAAGACGATGTTTCTGAATTTAGATTAGTCTATAAGAAAAAAAGGATGAAAATTTTATTCTGAAATGTATAACCTAATTACTATATTATCATTTGGTAGAAATGAAAATAACAAACATACCTATTGAACAGAATTACCGACACGTTGGTTCGGTATTTACCCGATGATTCTCTTTAGGATTGCTCTATGGAATCACAATGTGACGCATTTGGTGTGAGATTTAATCCTATTTTTGTTTTCATGTATAATTACGCCAGAAAATGTTCATTTAAAGGTGTACGTTTAACAATATAATATTTCCATTTTATAGACATTATGATACAACTGAAAATATTGAAATAACAGTTCACGGAAGGCAACAACAAATGACAGGACTTGAAATTAACCCATACTTTCTTTAAATTACAACCCTTCAAAATTTATGTTATAATTATTGAGCATGAGTGGATGAGTGTAAATTTAACGTCGTTTTTATTTAGAGATAAGTAGCTGACATAGTTATAACAAACTGCAACATTACACTATAAGTTTTGTTGTAGAAATTTTCTACATTGTTGCTTATTGCAAATGCTAAATGAATTGCGTTAAATTCATTCTAGGTACTAAATACTTAAGTAAGATTAGGTTATTGTATTACCATATGGGAACAATGGAAAAGTATAATATAATATATGTATTTTGTATACTCCGATGTTATAATTGTTTTAAGAATATTGAGAATGTAATGTAATAGAATAAGCTCATTCGAGTGGTACGAATGTCGTATGGGAGAAATTCGAAAATTTAAGGAATGGAAATTTCGTCTTTTTAAAAAACGATCAAGAAATATTTTGTACGCGCAGAGATAACGAGGGGTTCATAAATTGATAATAGTACCTCTATTTGGGGGAAACGAATTCAGATTCATTTTAGGCGAGAATATTTCCTTAACCTAGAAGGATAATGAAATACTTAAAATCCAGGCTTAAAATCCAGGCGATTCTTCGAAGAAGAAGAAGAAGGTTTACCGAACAAATTAATTTGAAACTGCAGTTACATATTTTTTAAGATCGTTTGTATGATACTTTATTACCACCGTAGGTATATATAACGTTGCAGTATTTGAGAAAATTTCTGTACTTGTAATTGCCATTACCCCAAAACCAATTTTAAAAATAATCTTATGTGTTCTTAATTTCGTACCACTCCCTATATGAGATGAAGAATATAACTGTTAACAAACGCCAAAAAAGTTCCCCACACAATGAAGAACCTTAAATTTGGCTATTCATTTGTGGGTAGTACCGCTATTTACTAAGTGTTCTTATATACCATGGGTACGTGTGCTGTGTTAATGAACAAAAGTACTTAAGTCAAATTGAGTGTTGAATTAATCAATTTTAATTGTAATGTATTGATGAAATATATGGTATACGTAGGTACTACTTACTATATATAATATGTGTAATTATATTTTATTTTGTATATTGAACAGTCGTTTAATTCTTTTTTCCTTTATATTTTCATTCACTTTCGGTTCCAAATTAAATTTGGGCTCATATACTCAATATATATATATATATATATATATATATATATATATATATATATATATATATATATATATATATATATATATATATATATATATATATATATATATATATATATATATATATATTATATATATATATATATATATATATATATATATATTATATATATATATATATATATAATATATATATATATATATCATATATATATATATATTATATATATATATATAATATATATTATAATATATATATATATATATATATATATATATATATATAATATATAATATATATATATATATATATATATATATATATATATATATATATATATATATATATTATATATATATATATATATAAATATATATATATATATATATATATATATATATATATATAATATACTATATATATATATATATATAATATATATATATATATATATATATATAATATATATATATATATATATTATATATATATATATATATATATATATATATTATATATATATATATATATAATATATATATATATATATATATATATATATATATATATATATATATATATATATATATATATATATATATATATATATATAATATATATATATAATATATATATATATATATATATAATATATAGATATATACATATATATATAATATATTTATATATATATATATATATATATATATATATATAAATGATGTACCATGTCTGAAACGGATATAAAAATTACTTCCACACCTCATCACTGTTCACTTTCGACCCAGTGCGTAATAATCCACTATTTCCGGGGAAAGGACGACTAAGAAAATTTCTTAGGTATATATTTCACAATTTTTTTAATAACAAAGATTAGTTTCTATTACAAATTGAACTGTGAGTGGTATCTTGAAAGTTTCGATTGGTATCTTCATTTATCAATGATAGCCGCTGTTGTATCTTTCACTAGGAGAAACGGTTGAAGGCCATAGTTCTGAATGTAAGTGACCATCCTTTGCCAGTATTTTGAAGAGAAGATTTGTAAGTTATCACTACTTTACTCTCCGAAGTTAGAGGTGCAATGTGATCCTGTGAAAATGTCTCATTTAAATGCCATCTCAAGAGATTGATCTATCTGTATTAATTATTTAAATGAATTATATAACTGTTTGGTTTGAAAAGAACGATATCTTGTGGAAATCAGTACATAAGAGTGATTCTTAAATACTGGAAAATCGATCAAAAAGAGTGAACAACTCCAAAGGGATTGGATCGCCCACCCCCCCCCCCCCCCACCCCCCCCCCCCCCCACCCCCCCCCCCCCCCACCCCCCCCCCCCCCCACCCCCCCCCCCCCCCACCCCCCCCCCCCCCCAATCCTAATACTGTGTACAATATATATTGTCATGATTGTGAACTTTGTTACATCGGTCAAACTTCTGGAGTTCTCAAAGAGCATATTACGTCACATAGGAGGGATTGAACTATACTCATTAAGTCGTGTGTTCCAGCTGAGCATGTAGAATGGGGTTAATTAATTTTTCAAATTTTAATTTCGACGACTAACAAAATTTTTTTATCCGTCATTCATAAACGGATTTTCAGTGAAATGTTCCACTGATATTTGACTACATACCCTTACCGTATATGTGAGTTTGTTCCAGCAAATAACCTCGTTTATATAGTAACCTACGGTAATTATATCGCTATTATATATATATATAATACAACTATATATCTATA